>JAQIVE010000706.1:0-32738 GCA_034698285.1 Sminthurinus bimaculatus | reverse complement strand
GCCCGTTCCGCACTGTTTACATGAGTTTGACATGAGACCTTATAGCATGTAAATCTCATGTCAAACTCATGTCAAGGTTAAACGCACTTCTTACCTTTACGTACTCATGTCATGTTGACTTGACTATGTCAGCAGTGCGGATGGGGTATAAGAGGAATAATCACAACGGTTGGTTTTAATGTATTTATTTAGTCATTTGATGAGACAAAGTGATGTTGGAATCGATTATTCTGAAGGAGTTCTTGGGAATATAAACGAGGTGCTTATTTTTTCTCTATTTTTTGGTTTACTATTGATACACATGACACATTGTTTGCTGGATTTAAAAAAAAATGTTGTACACACAACATCCATAAAATAACCAAAAATAACTAACCTTAATTTCTAGGATGATGAGGACGGTGAAGGTTTTGACGATGAGGACGATGACGAAGACGCTGTTGTTCCTCGTCCCAAGCAAAAGAAATCTAAAAAAAAGAATGACAGGAACGGTGATAGTAATATAGACGAGAATGGGGAGGATGAAGAAGGAGAGATGGACATGAATTCAGTACAACCTGGACCCGGTCCATTTGACCCAAGAGCTGGAGCTGTAGATGTTATATTACCACAACTGGATATTGACTATAAGGAACTTGCCAATAAATTAATTGAGTCTGGTGGAGCTAAAACCGTGAAAATGAAGAATAGGAAACTCATGTATAATTTAGCTAGACAGTAAGTTCGTGTTCAAGTATATAAGTATTGAATTATAAATTATACATTTATTGAATTATAAAAGTGTGAAAATCCTTAATTAAGAAAAAAAATGACATTGTATTTATTATTTTTATTAGATTCGAAAAATTGACTTCTGGTGAGTATCCTCTGGCTATTGATGTAGAAGACACAAGGAAACCAGCTATTGCTAAAAAAGAGGTCGATAAAGCCACAGAAAGGCTTTTGAACTTTGAAGAAGCTGCTGCAAATCCGGATAGAAAGAATAGAAAACCGAAGAAAATCCGAAAAAAACTCGCACAACAAAAGGAGAAGGAAAGAGAGCTCTTGGAAAACAGTTTGGATAGTAGTGTCGATGCTGGAGATTCTTCCATATATCTACAAGATAGTGAACTTTTGGATCATGTCAGGTTAGTTATATTTTGAGTATAGTACTACCAACTGCTGTAACAGTATGCACGTAATATAATATTACCTGCATCGTGGTATTGTCTATGTATTGCTTCCTTGTTTTCAAAGTATGGAAATTGTCTTCGTAAGAGATGTATAATTTTGTGACGTGTAAAAACCTGATATGTAATACCATGTATTAATTTCTTATTTCTTATAGTGACAACTACATGAGTTATCTTGAAGAACTTCATCAACAGAACACAGAAGATGGGGGGAATGAAGGGGACGAAGGGGACAATGATGATGATAATGAAGATGAAGACGACGAGGATAACGATGAAGTGGAAACTACTCTTGAATGTGATAATGAAATTGAACATCAGGATTTTAATTTAAGTGGCGATGAAGATGAAGTAGAGGTTACGGCTAACGTCAAGAAGAACAAAAAGAAAGCCAAGAAAAATCAAGGTGGACGTGATACATTAGACAGCAAATCACTCAATAATAGTAATGGTAATAATTCTCTAATTAAAAGCAAAAATAAAAAGAAAAAGAATAGGGCGTCAGATTCGACTGATATTACAGTCGATGGGGATGAAGACAATGTTTTATTAACAAATGGAAATCAAGAAAATCATTCAACCAAAAGTACGAATTTATCTCTTGCTTCCGCATCTCCCTCGTCATCAATCTTGAGAGGAAAAAATCGAAAGTCCAACGGTAACAATAATGCTAGTTTTAACAATGGGTTGACTACTACTACCCCTGATAAAAGTAATAATAGTGCTAATGGCGAGACTAATACCACAAATGGAAGTACAAGTACACAAGACGGGGAAGAATTTATAACTATTCCATCAAGCAACAACAATAACACGACTCCGAATCGACCCAAAAAGAGAAAATTGAGTGAAAGTTTTGACTCGGTAGCAACTCCTAATCCAAAGATGAATAAAACTCCAGCAGCACCATCTTCTTCACTTACTTCGTCAAATAAGAGGAAGCGAGTAACTATAGTTCTTGCCAGAAACCTTCATCACGAACATTCAGACTACAAAGATTCAATTCAACGTAGCCCAAGTATACCTTTCAGTCCGCATACGGCACCTAAATACGGTTTATTAAAATCCCCCAAAACCCCATCATCAGCAACGGCTTCCCCCCTACACCGAGCATTGGCTTTCACACCTAGGCGAGCATCTGGAAAATTTTAATTGAACTCGAGATCTGTAAGAATAATAAATTAAATAAATACAAAATAAGACATCATAAAAACTTCTATTATGTAGTAGATAGATTGATGACAAAGTGAAACAAAAATATTTATCACATTTAATTATTATAAAGTGTTATAATATTATACAACAATGGCTAAAAAACACACGAAACGAATTTCGAAAGTAATATTATTCTTTATTAAATAATAATATGAACTACAGTTAAAGATTTCAGCTCTAATAATCTGTATTTCAGATTGTGATGTAGTAAATAATAAATAATATATGTATGTATATCAAGGACTCAAAACTCATTTGATACTAATCGTAAAGGATAGATACATAATACAGTGACATAGTATTTTACCTATTATATTATTGTACATTACAAGATAATAATATATGTCATGTCTATCATGTGTTACAATAATTTGATGAAAATTCAATGCCGATAATATTATTATGATGTATTTACATGTATACATAATATGTATATGACACAAAAAAATATTTTAAAGTCCCGATACAAGCGATTAATTACATGTTACTACAAACAATGCAAAAAACATCCTGTAACTTGTGCGTAATAATAACAATACTGTTGTGAAAATGTAAAAAGAAAATACATATGTATTATGCAGCGTGTTTCAGTGTGACACACTGTACTATTATTGTTGTGCATACTGAATTTATTACTGTTATTCTATCAATAAGGAACAACGTATCCCATTACAAATATACAAACGAAAATACAAAAGCAGATAGATTATTGATTAGTATTATTTAAGTATATAGGAAGTAATTGTTACAGATTACTCTTTATACTGTATAGTACACTATACCTTAATATTATAAAAGAAAGCAAATACATATGATGTTACGTGTGACTATTTTTATTCCGTATTTGCTATTGTCATTACATGCAGACTTTACTTGATTACAGTAAACAATACATACTAGGAGAGTACTATGTAGTTTGTATTATTTTCGTTTTTCGTTTGTCGTTATAATCTTGTTTTATATATTACGCTGACTTTACTACGATGTAAAAACTATGAAAAAATTGCTGCGTCTCAGTCCATTATTGTTTGTAAAGTGTATTTACGCCGAAAGAAAGAAATACCGAACATATTAAATATGGACTCAAATTTTTATTTCTTTCCTCGATATTTATCAGTTTTGGTTAAAAATACTTACTAATTTGACATATATTATACGTAAGTAAAGTAATTAAATAATTTAGCCTTTTTAAAATTTCTAGATTCGACAAGTATTTCATTTCCCAAAGTTCTACTTATTCACGCTGATTGTTTCAATTACATTTTATAAGGAAACATGTATTACATATTATGTATAAAAAAGAGTTACAAAAGTCAAAATAAATGTTTATTAATTAATTATTATGCTCGAATTTTTGACTCCGTGGTGGTTACTATCAATGAACGTCAAATGATTTTCATAATTGCTGTTTACTAAGATTGTACCGTATAAGCTCTTGCTTCACGTTCACTTAACAGTGAAAGCATTACCTCATACTGTGTAATATTAAAAGAGATTAAATACTTATACGGTACATCATGTCATTGTTTATTGTTCATATTATTTTAGGTCAAAGAATTCGAATAATTCTACGTACTTATTATTCAAAATAAAAAACGGAAAATAATTAGCATAACAATATTATTTAATTAGACTCTTTATAAAAGAAGCGTTGAGTGCATTGGGAATTGAAAAGTATAATTAATCCTACACTCCAATTTCCAATCTAATTGAACTATAGGAAACCATTTAAGAGTTTAAGAACGAACTTGCTAAGTATTCTTAGTTAGCCCCAGATTCAAGGCCCCAGGCCCCTACGATTTAACTTGTTTCAACATGTTTAAACACTAGAATGCTTACACTAACTGTTTCCTGTTCAGACACGAATTTTTAGACACCGTCAGCCAGTCAGTCAGTCATCGCACTTCTTAAGTTACTTAAGTTAAGTACATAGCTCATAGCTCCCGTCAATTTCTTATTTTGAAATTAATAGCAATTAGTTATTTGCAATCATTAAAAGGTTTATCCCAAGGACATTAAGTGTGGACTCCTGTATTATATACAAAGAATAGATTGAGGTAAGTAAGTGGAAATCAGTTCAGTTATTCTTTTTTCATAATAATTCATGAATCATGACATACATAATTTATCGTTTACAAACGTTGAATTTCAAAGTATTTCATTTGTAAGGGAATTTGGAAATTATAAGCACACGAAGTAAATACTCTTAGTTCTAAGTATTTGCCTTTTGGTTTCATGTTTTTTGTGCCTTAGTTTTCTTCAACTTTATTTTGAATCAAATTAATTATTTATTATTTATATATCATGAAGAATGCCCCGTCGACCAAGTCAACATGAGAGTTTTATCTCGTCAACGGGTTCGTCGACCTGCTCAAATCGATCTTTATCAAGGGCCGATTATAGAAGCTCGTCGTCGTCGAAAGGATCATCGCAAGAATCTTCAATTCCTGAAATCGAGCAAAGGCCTTTGCTGACCAAACCAACAGCTCGTAAGTCCACTTCTGGCGGCCTTGGTGTACATGTTTTGATGGCAAGATTCGCAACAGCGAAAAGAACTGCTCCCCCAACAAATAAACCAGTTCCAAAACAAACTGCAAAGGTCATCAAGCCTCATCGATATCGGCCAGGAGTTTTAGCCATGAAAGAGATTCGTCGTTACCAGAAGTCAACCGAGCTACTCATCCCGAAGCTTCCATTTCAACGCCTGGTGAAGGAAGTGGCTAGAGAAAGATTAAGGGTTGATGTGAGATTCCAAACTGTGGCCCTAGCAGCATTGCACGTAAGTATAAATAACCAAATTTTTAATTATACATTATAGGTACATAGTCCCATAATGTTGTGTATTTTTTGCACATTTTCGTGCACTCTCTCTCTCTGTATCTACATCATTTATAACAAAAAATATTTCATTAAAATTATTGTATTTTAAATAGTTAATAGAAGTCAGTTTTTATGAGTATATACCTACATATACTATGGAACCTATTTACAAACTATTATTTTACAATTATTGTTATTTGTTTTCTTTGATTCTCTGTTTTCAAATAATTAGGAGGCGTCGGAGGCATTTTTGGTGAGACTTTTTGAGGACACTAACTTGTGCGCAATCCATGGACGAAGGGTCACCATCATGCCTAGGGACATTGACTTGGCCCGTAGAATTCGCGGGGGTTATTAAAATGTTCATGATAGTTAAGTACATACTATCCTGCCAAAATCATTTGTATCTACCTCTATATTAGTACATTTTACTTTATACTTATACTTCTCAAGATAATGGATATTTTTCTTATTAGCAGTTAAATGTCTAATGTCTCATCTCTCTCTATCTATCTTATGTAATTTTTTAGCTATCTTACATTATAGACAGTACTTTAAACTTTTTTAGTTTATCTATGAGACACAAACGTGTATTAGAGTTAAAATTTTTATTACAGTAAGTACTTAGTACTTAATAATCGTTTTAGTATTTTTAGTAAGTAGGTAAGTTAAATTGTATCAATGACTTGCAGAGAAGAAATAAATACATCATACATTGAAGTTGTATTATACTTAAAGAAGACTGATGATTGTTGAATAAAACTTTTTGCCTTATTGTCAAAAACTTTGAAGAACATGGTACATCCTTGTGAAAAGCGCGATTAAAGGTTTTCATGTGGACGACTTTTCTTTGATGTTTAGTATTTAGTAGAGCACCATATGACCATAGACCCATAGACTATTTTTCCAAAATAATTAAAACTGGAAACTTAATTAAGCTCTATAAGATAAAAAAGCAAAAGGCCATAAGCCTTAACCACCTTGAACTTGATATTATCTCTACGGTTTTCAAGCTATAAGTTTTAAATCGAATAGCTAGTTAAATATACAATATAGTTTATAGTTTACCTAATTAAGTAAAATATGAGAGCAGTCATCCAAAGGGTCAAGCAGGCCAGCGTAACTGGTAATTTGTGTATTTAGTTTTTTATCATTTTTCATTCTGATTTCTGATATAATATGTATATGTATATTTTAAAAGTATAAACGGCTTGCTTTTTGCTTCTCCATTCTGGACTCTGGACTTTTAATTTTGTCTCTTGTCATCTATTATTCATAGTTCATAGTTTTTGATTTTTTTCCGGTTTCTTTTGTTTTTGGTTTTCCAACAATATAGTTGACGGCGAAGTGATTTCTAAGATTGGGAAGGGGCTGTGTGTACTCATCGGCATTTCAAAACATGACGAGGAAAGAGACGCAGAGTTCATTGTTAGAAAAATTCTTAATTTGAGACTTTGGGATGATGATGAGAAGGGAAAACGATGGATGTACAGTTTGAAACAACAAAAATTAGAGGTACTTCATATTGTAATATATTGACTTACAACATAGGACCTAAATACAATAAGGAAGTAAAATTATATAATACATATTCATTTAATTTTTAGTATTATATTAACATGCATGACGTGTCTTTTTTTTCATCCATATTCTTATATAAATGTTTTGTTCGTCCAAAAATCTACTAATTATGATTTGGTTTCCTGTTTAGGTCCTGTGTGTAAGTCAGTTTACACTGTACCATGTCATAAAAGGCAATTCACCTGACTTCCACAATGCCATGCCGGGGGAAAAGTCACAAGAGTTCTTTGAGAGATTCATCGAACAAATGAAAAGTTCTTATGACCCACAATTAGTACAAGGTATGTACTTTCACGAGATATTACTTTGATATTATGGCATGTTTTAGTAATTAATTTAATTTAATTTTTGATAATCTGAAAAAATAACTGAAAGGAGATAAACATAATGATCGACATGATGTGATTACTCTATCATATAGTTGGAAAGTTTGGACACAAAATGCAAGTTGATATATGTGGAGATGGACCAGTAACTATAAATATCGGTAAATAAATTCAATGCATCAATTATGTATTATGTATATCATATGCACAATGCATAATAATATAATATCTATTAGAAAAAGGATGTTTCTGAACTTCCAATCCCTATAACTGATTTTTTTCCCAAATATTCGTGTAGAATCGCCACCACCACCACCCCCAATCAGTAACAATAAGCTTGTTAAAAAAGAGTTAGAGAAAAAATCCAAAGAAGCGGTACAAACAACGCAACAAGAACAAACAATAGTGGAAGAAAGATGAATAGATAATAATAGTAATCAGAGTTAAATATATACACTTAATTAATTATAACGAATCTGTACGTTTTTCGTGTTTTGTCCATTTTACTCGTTATTACTTCTTATTGCATTGTTATTGTACACGAATAATTTAGGCACTACATATTACGTTGTATTATTACACATTATACTATAGTGATTTTATTTTATTTTTATGTTTTGGTACCGGTACCAATAAAATGAAAATGAGTGCATATCAAATCAGTTTGCTTGTATTCAAATCGCCTCCACTTTATTTATGGTACATACACAAGGATTGGGAGCAGTAAATTGTAAACAAAATACTGGATTTTGTACACATATATTTACAATGTCAAAGCAAAAAGTAGCCATTAAAAATGGCAGGAATAAAAGTAATAAATAATATTGTTCTGTGACTCATCTTAACTGTATCATCTCATCATCATACATTATGTATTTTCTCATATTTAAATACATCTTGTTTAGAAACTCCTGCACTAAACAATAAACATAATATTATGACCCTACATAATATAATCTGGCTGTACTTTGTGGTCAAAGGTCAAAGATTTGGATTTGACATGCTGCAACCATATAACTTTATAAAGTAGAAATACATGCTATACATTATGCTATTAGTACACCATATTATTATATCATGTGCAGCTTAAAATGACCTAGTACAAAATGTTATAAGGAAAAAACAAAAATGCACTGGACTAGAAGTATTTTTTGACTGCAATAATCATAATCATTTCATAATAATTATACCTATAGATAATAGGTAGTAACGAAGTAGAAAGTAAAATGTATGGCAACATTAATACACAGGATTTACATACATTATTACGATTGGATAGATAAGTAGGATGAAGATAAAACAAATATAATGTTTATTACAAACAAGTTCTATTGTAATAAACCTCATTTTAAAAGTCAGCGTGACACACACATTGTACTATTATTAATATTATACTTCCTTCAAAACCGCAAAAATTATTGCATCTGTCATTGAAAACAAAACTGAAAAAAAACGTAAAATTGTTTGCTACATTTACCTTGTGTATACCTGAACCAGATTCTGATTCGGATTACTAGTGACTATAATCCTGGACACTTGAGGGCAGATAGGATTTCTTTGAGGTGTTTTTCCAAGAGCTCTGGCCTGTGTCGAAAGTTATTGATTGCATCATATTTGATTGTAGCCACACGATAGCCGAGCTTTTGAAGATGCCTCAGTCTCATGGCTTGCGATCCAATCAAGGTCGTTCTATTCGAAGTAATGTGCTCAGGTAGGGTGATTATTATACAAATTACATCATTTTCATTCTCTTTCTCTCCGTCGTATTGTTCTCCTTCTCTGGAATAGTTGATTCTGTTCCGAATGTAGTTGAATACCTACCAGTAGAATACAAAAATGAATAAAAAAATTGTTGGGTTTAATTTTAATTATGATACAAATTAATTAAACAATAAACGCATAATATACATACTTATAAACTAATTAGTAGACAATGACAAAAGAACGCGACAGTTTTAGAAAAAAGTTTGAACTTTTTTACCTGTGACTCAGATCCTTTCAGAGGGATGATCATAATATCAGCCTATAAAACATCCAAAAGATAAACACTAGTGATCAATAATATTCGTAGATAATGTACTTTTCTTTTTCCTGCATACTTATAAAATATTAAAGATAAAAGCATTAGAAAAATATCATGATATTATATCATTGTTTAGTCATACTTACAATATAGAGTTCATTCAATGGTAGTGAAGGTATGATGATTGAATAGTCAACAGTGCAGAATTGTTGGGTTATTTTCTCCAGCTCATCTCGTAGCAGCTTCGTTGTTCGAAAAATCCGACCATCGGAAGACAAACTATTGAGATTTGCAGAAATAAAGCATTGAAATATGACATTGAGTTAGTAAGAATTACAACTACAGTAAATTATAAAAAAATGATATTTTTTATTTGTCATGTAGTTGTTTTCAAATGGCAATAATATATTTTTTACTTACTTTTTGGCCGAAAAATCTTTAGAAAGAAAAGGTCCTCCATACTTTCGTCCACAGTCTAGACACAAGGAGGTGTCCAGCAATTTTAATTTCTTTCTAACGCCTTGAAGCTTATCATAATTTGCCTCGCTGGCGTTAATCCGATCCAAGAAGTAGGGTGAAAAGACTCGGCTGACAAAGTTGAGTGGATATTTTTCCAAATAAGTACAAGCCAGGAAGATGTCGAGAATGTCACTGGGAGGAAATTGAACAAACTTGTCGTCCAGCATATTCTCCACGATGCTCCAGAACTTGACTCGGTTCTTTGAGGGAAGGAAATTGAGATGACCAAAGCCAGTGATGATCCCATAAATTTGTGGTGGAGAAAGATTTTTACCCTCATTCGAAACAATATAGTCTGAAACTCCCTCGAGAACGTGCTCGGACCTCAAGCCGAATCTCTTACAATAATCCATAATGGTCAAAATAAGTTGCGAACTTTGTATCTTGCTCCCCTTTACCTTGACATACTTGCCCAAACTCTTTTCTATGGAGGGGTCAAAGAAGGCCTGATGTTTAAAACACTGCAGGATTCGGGTGAGTTGGTCATCCGTGACGGCGTGGAGATTTAGAGAGGTGGCCCTGGACAAAATTGTGAGCACTTGTCCGCTGATGCACCAACCCCAACTGGAATTCTCTAAATTAGCACTGCCACCACTACCCGTCTTTCCAGCTAAAATTATATCACAAATTTGCGCAATAACGTCAGAATCTAAACGCCACCATAAGGACTTGAGTTTCTTTTCCACTAAACTAGACACTAGACGCTGACTCTTGGTAAAATACTGGATCGTCTTGAACACATCCACAATATTATTTATGGTCACATCATTACTCTTGTCCAGAATGTTAATGGCAAACTTGTCGATGAACTTTTTGTCAATTTTAAAATTGTTGTTGTTTATATTATTATTTGAAGTTGTTGGCATATTATTTATGCTACTATAATTATTGTTATTATAACTAGAACTATTATTTATGATACTGTTATTATTATTATGATTACTGTTGTAAATTTCTCCAAAAGAACTAACAGCTCTACACGTTTCACTCAAACTTAGTTTTCCTTCGGTGGCTCTCACCAAAACGTTTGAGGAAAGCTCACTTCGATAATTGAAAGTAAGGGAGTCCAGGTAAAAAAAGTTGTAGTGTTGACTCCGCTCACTTCGAAGAATGTCCAAAGTGTCCAAGAGAAGAGTTGAGTTGTCGGAGGAGATTATTGTGTTGATAAGGCGGGCAATAATTGCAGCTCTGGTAAAAGTCTCCCGATTTCCATTGTCCATCGAGACGATCCAGCTCTTGCCCTCATTTCGAAATCCAAAATTGTTTTCCAGCTCGAGTAACTTTTTCAGGATGCTGAAGGCAACTAGTGGAGTGATTTCATTCGAGGGGATTGTGTCAAGAACTCGGAGAACTTCTTGGGGTGAATGGTAACTATTAAAACCTTCTATTAGGGCTTTCTCCTCTGCTGGATCGATTGTGTAAATGGTTGAAGCTTTTGTATCTGTTTATATTAGGAAAACAAAAACAAGAAAGAAAATATAAAATTTTTAAAATGTTTAAAATTTTAATACATTTTATAAGAGTAAACATATTATTATTTTTTATTGTAAAGAATGTAGAAAAAAAGAATTGCATACTATCACGTATTATAGCACTGATATGTAATATTTTATTTTATTATACCTTTGTTAATATCCTCCTTCTCTTCAGGATGATCTGTTTGAATTCGGACTGCAATGGGAACTTCTTGAATGTGTAAACCTTCCTCTAATAAAATTGTAGTCTCGCTCATTTCATTCTTGTTTTGATTGTTACTGCTGTGAGCTTGTTTAAAATTCCGAACTAGCTCAATGTGACAAGCATTTTTATTATGGGCTAATAACAATCTTTTATTAATTTTATGTCTGTCAAGACTTTGTGCCAGGCGAAAGGGAATAATACCGGTATGGGCTGTAGCCGTAGTCATATAATATCGATAACTAAAATAATTATCACAATTACTACTGTTGATATTTTTACTACTATTTTGATTATAAATACTCAGTTTACAGGTCGTTGAGGGAGATGGGGAAGAACGAAGAAATTTTGAGGAGGTTCTAAGACTTGTAAAAGAATTCATGATTGCTTCTTGCTTCTCTCCCAAAAGCGTCAGTAGCAATCCTACTAGAAAGGAATAACAATAAAATAAAGCATGAGAAATTAAAATATAGATACTTCCTCCATTTGCTTGAATAAGATATCTTTTTAATTTGTCAATTTATTAAAAGTATTTATATTTATCTTTTTTTAAATTTTGTTACATCATCCTAAATCTTTTTGCTAAAATGTACCTGTACAGAGATGTTAAACTTCCTCCTTTGTCCTTTTTTACCAGTCAATCTAAGTATAGTAGTAACATTGTTTTTAAACTATAACAAAACTATAACCATAATTAAGTTTCAATGAGGTTTGAAAACAATAATCATAATCAAGTCCAAATCAAGTCGTAGATTTATTTTATTCACGTTTTTTTTATAATTTTTAATCAAGGATTTCTTGTTTCGCGCGATTTTAGAAGACTTTCAAGGATTGCAATTTGCATTGCAAGCGTAGCGGTAGCGTAAAAAGCAAAATTTAACGAACGGATTTCGTTCATATAAAATATAAACGCAAACACAAAAGCAAAGTCGGCTGTCGGCTGTGTTGATAAAAGATAAAACACTTTATTTTCTTTTGTAGTTATTAGTAGTGCATTAGCATTTAATTTTAACTGTGCTAACAATCGTTTGTCAACCACTGTTAACTGTATCAGTTTTACTCATCGTTCCTTAAAGAAGATTCGGAAACGCCATAATATCATATATTTGGTAAGTGAAGTAGTATTTAGTTTGATGTACGTGTGTTTAATGTGTATAATATTGTATATGAAAGATAAAAGTACCTATGATGAAGTACGTTAAGTTTTAGAACATTTGATATGATTTAAAATTATGGGGAAGAAAATTAAAAATTCGAATAGTTTGTATTCAATTCTATAAGCTAGTACAAAATAAGAATAAAGAATATATTTAACATTGAACATTTGACAGCAGCAAAATATTAGTTTTATTTCTTATCTCATACTCTTATCAGATGTAAAAAATATGTAAAATGTTTTTCTTTACATTCGTCTAATTTGAATTCCAAAGGTTCATCAATGTTACTATGCTGCATGTGTGTAAAACAATTTAACTTATCTTTATTCAATCTATACTTTTTCAGATTCCAGGACTTGGTACATTTGTATATCATGAAAGTACAAACCTGTTTGTATTTTTACTGACTCTTCTGTTGAAACATAGTCCAATTCCATATTATAATTTTAATAACATAGGTAAGTCCTTCTAATTATTATATTATTCTTTATTCTATAAATTTTTCATGTTATGTATTTCGCAAGTAAAAAATCGCCAAAAGCTGCTCCCACTACAGTCTGCAGTGTAAACGTAATTTGTATCACAATAACCATTATAATATGTATATTTAAATGTACAAAGGGAAAAGGTTTACATTTTAATGGATATTTTTCCTTCCTTTTTTTCTTTTCACAGGATCTTCAAATGAAAATAAAATAGGTTTTGTAGTTTTGTGAAATTTTATCAAAAACATCATCATGTCGGAAAATAGTGATAATGAGCCCTGGACTACTCCTCCGACAATTCCGTCGCCTCCCTTTATCATTAGTAGGAATGACACACAAACTTCATATACTGATAGTGATGGAAGTAATTTAAGTGATATTCTACGGGCTCCAATTGGAGAACAATCATTCATAGAAACTCAAAGGGCTCTGGGTCGGGAACTGCAGGATGCAGCACCAAGACCGAGAACTCAGCAGCGACAACCGCAGCAGCAGCATCCGAGAACGTCCTCGATTCTTGCCAATAACCAAACTACCAACGAAACACTTTCAGATTCCGATGACGATAGTAACTTTGACCTCGCACAATTAGGACCAGAAGAGATGCACCAAGTGCACAAACTTGCTGCAAAAAAATATAATTATACTAATCGTCCTCAGTCTCGTGCCCATCCATCAACTCAGCCACAACAACAGCAAGAAATCCCCACAGACTCTACTGTCTGTACAACAACCGACGATGATGATGATATAGACCCAGACAATTATCAACCTGGTGATGATTCTGTACGAGATGTGCACAAGATAGTTGGAGAAAAGCATAAGAATCATCCTCGTCCCCGTCCTCGTCCTCCTCGAATACCACAAAATGTACCACCACAGGAAAACAGAGTTACTGACAACCCCCAACAAGGGAATCTTTCTACCCAAGTTCGAGGAGAACAAGTTAGCAATATTATTAACAGTAGTATTTCATCCGATGCCACCTCCAGCATCTCAACAACTCATCATGTTGAAACGACAGCCTCCCTTAGCCAAGAAACAAGCCACGGTAATGATAATAATGATACCCTCCAAAAGCCTCAGAGGCCTCTTATCTCAACCCCCAAACGCCAAGTTTCATCCTGTGGGATAAACCAGACTTGGGAATTGACGCCAATCACTGGGAATTCAAGGGGACCGGGCATGCGTACGATATTTTTTATTTTATTTTTTATAGCCTTAATAAGGCTATAAAAATCTCTAAAAGATTTTACATAAGGCTGCCTTATGTTAAATCTTTTTGAGATTACTAAAAAAAAATATTTTAAATACACATTTATATTGAATCGTACATCGAAATCTCAATTAAGCAATGGCTCTCTTTGTAGTAATAAATGAAATATTTAGTTTGTTATTTGGTCTTATAAAAATCATATTTTTTTGACAAAAAAAAGTATAAACAACTTTAAAAATGGAGTATCTTTGTACTGTCACTTCTAATTTATTTTATTAATTTATTTAATTTCACATACAGGAATTAATCTAAACACACTGATTGAAGAAGAAAGTCGAAGACAAAGTTCAAGTTCTAGCACTTTTAGGAGGGACCAGTCCCAAAATCTGTTACTCTATCCTCAAAATGGAAATAGAAATATGAGTGCAAGTACTGGTATTGTGTATGCTGATAGTGAAATTGATGTTGTCGACGAAATTGAAGTTGGAAATAGTCCTCAAAAACCTAGAGCAGTATCACAGCAATTAGAGGCACAAGCTATGGTTGATGCCAGTCAAAACAAGGAACCTTCTTCATTTAATGTTCAAGTTTATCGTCAAGGACTAGATCAAGATCCCGCTAGTCCAGTTGAAGCAATCGTGGTCAGTCCAAATTATGACGAGGTAAGAGATGAGGAATCACTAATTATCAGTGCTGGTTTGGGACAAGATTATGAGGAAGATGAAAATGATAATGATAATGCGAGTCTTTTACCACCCGCTAATTGGGTAGTGGAAGTTCTTTCTCAAGCCAATGAACTATGGGCTCAGTCAGAACAAGAAGCATCAACAACAAATAATAATGATGTTGTCAATAATAACAATAGTGACAATAATCATATGAATAATAATAATAATCATGTTTCTTCTGTTCCACAATCCCAGTTTTCTGACCATTCATCATCAAATTTACCATCATCATCGTCGGTGTATAAAGATAAAAGAGATAAAAAAATCAACAGTGGTCGGAGTATAGGCCTTGGCTCAACCACTGCAAATGGTTTGCTGGTTCCGTACAGTCAAAGTGAAGGGGAGTCAAGTCAAGGAAATATACTATCTCAACATCAGTCGCAGTTAAGTCAAAATCAGAGTTATTTTCATAATAACAGCAATATCCAAGCAGCAAGCTTACGACAACAACAAGAACACTCCACACATGTAGAGTCCAGAAATTCTAGTTCACAAGAACGAAAGAAATTGGCTCATAAGACAACACCGATGCCCAAGATGTTCAATAGTAGTACAAGTAGAAGTAGGAGTAAAATTACAAGTCAAGAACAACAATCAAGTGCAACAGGTTCACTTTCACCTGACATTACCGCCAATCCTCCTTCAACGTCCATCCCACCATCTCTAAATACATCCAGAGTACCCTCAAGGATAAATTTACCCTCTGCCTCAACGTCCAGCTTGGGAGAATATGAAAGTCTCTCGTCTGCAACCGTTACTCCAAGACCAATTCCGGTTCCAGATCCGTTCGAAATTCCTCTAGTTTCAGCTCCCGACTCGACAAACGGCAACAAAAATGTTTCGTTCGAACCGTTAGACAAAAACAATACAAGTGTTTATGATAATTCGTCCGATGGTTTTCTAGAAATTTCGGATATTGTTGCCGGTGGTAATGAGCAAGTTGAGGAAGAAGTAGAAGAAGAAGGTGAAGCTCAAAATCAAAGCTTAAATATTACCACCCAAAAAGAACAGGAGAAAGAGCAAGAACAACAAGTTGTCCCCCCTCCACCAAGTGAACTAGAACAATCAAGTTTGTGTACTTGGGACTCTGAAGAGTCAGAATCAGAATCTCCTCATCCCGGCGTTCAAGTTGTTCAAAAAGATGAGTCTCGGCAGTCTGTTGAGAATGAAAAATCTACATCCACTGCCCATCAACAACAACAAGATCACTCTCCTCTTGCTTCTCCTTCTATTCCTTCCAATGGGGACAAAACTCCTAGTTTACCAAGAACATCAAAAGCAGCATTGAGAGTGGCAAAAACTCCTGTAGAAGCAACACCAAGAACATCAAAAGCAGCATTGAGAGTGGCAAAAACTCCTGTAGAAACAATACCAAGAACATCAAAAGCAGCATTGAGAGTGGCAAATACTCCTGAAGAAGCAACTCCAAGAACAAGAGTTAGAAGTATGAGTGGAAGGTATGACAGAGGAAGTGTATCCGTGATATCGGCCAGTGACTCACAGTCTGATCAACGTGAGAGTGGTAGGAGTACTATGATTCCGTCCTCATCTGGAGAAGAAAACATTCTAATGAAGGAGTCAAAAAGAAGAACAGAATCAACAGCATCAATATCGGAAAATGAAGCTCGCCGTATTGAGGGACTCCATTCACTCATATCGGCAACAACAACTGACTCAATGTCTGAAAAATCTAAGAGGGCAAGTGTGAGTAGTGGAAATAATGATGATAATAATGTCACCATCAGTATGATCCCCTCCTCATCTCCGGAAACGGGAACAGTGAAGGACACTACCAAAGAACCATCAACAGCAACAAGAACATCAACCAAGGAATCCCTCTCCCAGCCAGAATCTGCTCAAAGTGCCAGTAATACAGTCCGTTCTGGGTCGCAAATTGAAAGAAGTAGTAGTAGGAGTAGTAGTTCATCTGCTGCTGAAACTGAGTCGGAAGCGGAAAATGAGCCGTCGGGAAGCGCAAGAACAAGTGCGTCTTATTTTATCAATAGTAATAATAATAACAATAATAAGGAAAGGGGAAGGCAGAGAAAAACACGTTATTCCCCCGAAGAAACGGCCGATGAATCAGAAACTCCTGTTTCTCCCCTTGGTAATTTAATTGATGCTGAAGATGATTTGGAAGCAGACGACGAGGATGACGAAGAGAGGGGGGCGGAAAGTCGGAGCTACAGCCAGAATCGAAGAATGAGTAAGATTCGGGATCGTAGTCAACAATTCCAGATTCCGAGACCACTAGACAGTAATTGTACAAAAGAAATTCTGTGTAGCACAATGGAACAAAGGAAGGTCAGAGCAGTGAGTGAAGAGACTTCTATAATCATCAGCAATGTCAATGATGACGGAGAAGAAAGTCCCAGCAATGACAATGTTAATGAAGGAGAAGAAAGTGTTAGTAACAATGGGGATAGTAGTCGAGAGCCTATACCAAGAGGTAAAGTACAACAGAAACAACAACAACAACGACCACAAGACAAAAATGGCCTTTTTTCGTATATTGAAACTCCTGCTCATTCGGACTTGGACTCTTGCTCTGAATATTCTACTAGAAATAATAAAAGTAAAGATTTAGTAGATAATCATTTACATTCTGCAGATGATACAATAAATCTGCTGTCTGCAAGTGAAGGAGCTGAAACTCCTTCAACTTCTGGTTCCTTTAGAACCACCAGAGAAATTCCTGCAGCTGATGCTGTAAAGAATAGGAGAGAAAATCAAAGTGGAAGAAGTTTGAGACAATCTTCATCAACTATAACTATAGCTTCCCCAAGTACAACGATTCCAATTCCTCATGAACCAACGACAAATGCAAGCAAGGAGTCTACTTCCACTGCAACCTCTATTGGTGTTAGCAATATTATTTATGATAATCAGAGTACGAGTCGAGCTTCTTCTTTCCACCCCCTTCGAATGGCAAGCCCTTTCGTTGGAGACTATAACGAAAAAAGTTACCGATTTCTCAAAGTGCGGAAAACGACGGGAAGTTTTCCAAAATCACTTAACCCCGTTAGAGATAGAGAGATAAATGCAATTCAAGATTATGATGATCATGATCAAGAACGAGGGCAAGAAATGGAAGAGGAAAATGAAACTAGGGGTCAAAGTCAAAGTGCAAGCCAAAGGGAAGATTTCGCTGCTTCTGGGGATGCTGAAAGTTTAGCCAATTCAGATGTCTCGATCAAGATTGAAAATGATGTATCATCTCATGGGGAAGAAAATGAGGAAGAAAGGGAACAAAGTCCAGTTGGTAATCGAGCTGAAAGTCCGATAGAAGACGGAGAGTTACTATCCCGCGTCTCTTCCAATGAAACTAGATCTAGTATATTTGCTACAGTTGAAGAGAGTCTACAAAATAGTAGTTCACAGCGTTCGCAAAGTCAGATAAACACGACGACGACCCTTAGCCGAGTGTATAACCAACGATTTTTAAAGGCGGCTATTCTCAAGTCTATGAGGTCTAATGTTCCTGAGGTTCAAAACATCGACATTATGTTTCATGCCAATTGTCCATTCGGTGAGTTTACTTTTTAAATATTATACTGAATGAGCATTGAGCATTGATATTATTTTGTAATTTTAATTAATCCTTAATAATTTAATAATTACAATAATTGCTATAATTATCATTAAATGATTTTACAAAAGACTAAAAAAATAATTATTATGATGCTATTTTTTTATTCTTCCCTAAAAGCAAAAGTAACGAAAGTGGGACCGAATCATATGGAGCCCATCATCAGTTTGAAAAGAATCCCCCAACCAAGGCTCAATAGTGTTGAGAACAGAAATAGCAATCGGAACGCACCGTCCCCTCCTTCCTCTGTGTTATCAACGGCTTCAACGGCTGAGGTCAATTTGAGATCCAAGTCCAAGAGACAACCCATGTTCTCAACATCCAGCCTGCACCCTCACGTATCTCAGTCCCAATCTAATTGTTCCACTGGACAGTCTCAAAGTGAAAATTCGAGTCAAAGTCAAAGTCATAGTCAAGAGTTACGTCGATCGTACATTCGGAAGCCATCTCCAAAAAAGAATAATAGTATGATTACTCCATCTGAGATTTATGCACCGATTCAAAAACTATTTCCGTCTCAATTGTCCAACCGCTCATCCATGTCATCGAGTCAAGGGAGTAGCCAACAATCTATTCAAATGGAAGAAAGTATAATACCCGAACATGAGTTTGAGAATAACCAAGATTTTGAAGGTGAAGATGAAATCTGTGTTAGCAGCGGCGACAGGATGGTAGAAGATGAAGAAAATGCGGGAATCGGTCATGTGCCATCTCCACCTCGTCATTATAATAGTTCTAGAAGTTCAAAAAGAGATTTTGCAATGGTGATAAAACAAGAACTAGTGGATAACTTGAACATGGATATCGATCAACATGAAACAGAGGAAGAACGTATGGAAATACAGTCAGATCATATTGAATCAGTTGCGGAAGAGGAAGAGTATCGAGGGCATAAATCTCCGAGCAAGTCTCCGCGTACAAAAGTTAGCAATAAGAAAAATAGTGAGACACAAACACGAATCGACGAAGGTGTCGTCACATTGACTCCGTCCCCGCTCAGAAGTAGTGGCAGTTGTAGTCACAATAGTGCCAATAAATCAAGTGTAAGTAGGGAGAAATCTAAAGAATCGTCATCAATTGAATGTACACCCCTAGATTCCCTCTTGAGTCCAACTTTTACACCCTCTAAATCTATTCAAAACAAAAATTTGTCGAGAACGGGTGCAAAAAGGAAAGGAACGAGAAGTACTAGTAGTGGGGAAGAGAAAGAAGTGCAACAGCAAGGAAAGACGCTCCAGTCTCCCCGAATTAGAACTCCATTGGCAAAGAAACAAAAAACAATCTCTCCTCAAAGTAAGAATAAAGCCAGTGATAAGTCAAGAAGGTCGGAAAGAATGAGTTTGAGTCAGTCACCTCGTTCAATGAGAAGAGGAAGAAGTGCGATTGAAAGTGAGGATGATGAGAGTGAAGTAGAGGACCAACAACAAGAACAGCATCAAAATGCCTCAGAAACTCAAAAGTCCAGTAAGAGTAATGAAAAGAGAAAATCACCATCAGCATTTTTTACAATATCAAAAAGAAAGAGGACAGTAGAAAGAAAAGAGAACGAGGATGACGTGCAAGTAGGAGAAACGAATGTTGATTTTAACATCTCATCGTCGCCATTACATTTTGAAACCGAAGACCCCATTGTAGAAACTCCACCACGCCGTCATAAAGGACGTAAACCTTCAAGATTGGAAGAACCATCCACTTCTACATCTGGAATTTCAGACCCAGTCCCTTCTTCTTCTTCTTCGACTTCAGCTAGCCGCCGAGTAGAAACTCGAAGTAGTAGCATTAAGAGAATGAGTGTGCAAAGGGATACAGCAAGCGAAGAATCAAAATCAGAGAATGATTCTGGCGATTCTGACGAAGAGGAAAGGCCAACTACAAGAGGTAGAGGGAAAGCGACAGCATCCAAAAATCGAGGAGGAAAATCAGCAGCACCAGCAGGTAGAGGAAGAGGTAGAGCGGCTAAATCAGCTCAATCTCAAGAGAGTCTCAAGGCAGCAAAGCGAAAGAGAGCGGAAACTGCAGCTAAAAGAAGTGAAAAGTATTTCAGCAATGAAGATATGCTCAGTCAATCCACTCTAGTTGAAATACTGAATATGCACCAGCTCAAAATGTCGAAGCAGGAAATCAACGATTTTCTTAATCATTGTAATACACAATTAGCATACATGTGCGATGCCCTTATGAAACAGTCTGGCCGTCCCAATGGAATGTTCACATTTAGGCAGTTGGAAGATGCACTTAGGCAGATGAAAGTGCTCGACAACTCTTTGGGAAAAAACACTTTGTTGATTCGGGCTGCCAACTTACTAACCAAAAGTCAGTTTAAAGCAGCTCAGGATGCAAAAATTTTCCCTTTAAACAATGAGCGAGATACTTTGTATTATTAAATTGAAAATCTATTTATGGCCTTGAGCAATTATTATTTAACTTCATCAATTAGAAAATGATGAACCTCTTGTTATTATTCTCCAAGAACTTTCACCAACATCCAATATACCGTATCAATAACTTTTAATTTTTAATAAATATTACATCTACAATTATTATTATTGTATAGAGTAAAAATACCTAAAAATATGGTCACTATGTTTAATAATCAATAATATTGAAGATTTTTTCCAAAGTTACCTAGATTTTATCAAATTTAATGATTTTATATAATAATACAGAGTATATAATGCGCATAGGTTATCTTTGTAAATACGATATAAAATTAATATACTCTTGAATATAAATCTGTACTAAATATATTTATGGTATAGTATATTTATGGATACAATTATTTACTAAATAGTATTATAATAACATAATATTAGGATATATCAAGTATATCAAATATCAAGCATAAAATATAATGATGGATAATTATGATAATTATTGTATATTTACATGGTACATAGTATAACATGAGTTTATTCTTACTATTTTCTCTCGACGGATGTTCAGAAGAATTTCATATAATGTATTACTTAACTTATTTATAAATTATAAAATGTTTTCGGTGTTGTTTTAATTTCCAATTAATGCTCCAGTTTTAGGTAGTGACACATTTGGAAAATGCTACTTGTTAATTTACTACACCCTCTGTTTATAACTTATATATTATTTGATCTTAATTCATGTAACGAAATGAGTTTATATGCAGTCATGTAGTGCCAATAAGTAGTGCACATAAATGTGTTGTCCAATGATGCCAAAATGACTGATTCACAGAATTTTTAAGTGTAGTTTGTTGTTCAACGTACAACATATACCTATATTTATTCAAATATGCGACATAATCGTATTGTTAGTTTTTATTTTACCAGTAAGTATAACAAAAGAAAATTAATGACAAATCGCTGGGAATAAAAAAATGTTTTCCAAAATTTAATGTTCAAGCTATAATGGGATATTGTGTACATTTTTTTCAGTAATATTTTTTTACTTGCTCGACATTTAGCTAGTTGTTAGCCCATCTTTATTACTCTTTTTGTTTTGATTTATTTATACAGACGGAGTGCTTAAGTACAGGATCATAATCTTTGTGTTTTTATTCTTGAATATTATATCTTTTGCTTTCAGCTTACACGTTAAAATTTGTAATAATATAATATAATATAGCCATAAGTACAAGAATATTTGCTACAAATTGACTATTGCAGTAGTTTTGGGTAATTATTTTTTATAGATAAATGTTTAAATACAAGGTTGACAATAATCAAATAACATAAGTATAATAGATAATGAAATAATAGTATTCTAACTTAGCATTTTGATAAAATAGAACAGGTACATATTATTGAATCAGTTATGAACCTTTTTCGAGTAAGAAGAATATTCATACATAAAGATATCAAAACCAAGTTGACAGTTTTACGTTATGAAGCAAAACCATTCATTATAATTCATATTGTCATAATACAATATACATAGTCAATCAACTAAATAAGTAGTAACTTTGTAATATTCTTCTTCAGCTTCTCAGGTTTTTGTTTCATGTTTCCTCTCTTGTTCGCCCTTCTCGCTCCCGTTCAACCAAAACAACTAATGGCATTGTATTGACAAAATTTAGTCAACCTCGACCTCTTGATTTCTTCATTATTATCCTGACTGAGACGACTATACAGCAGAATTTTCCTGGCCAGAGCAGGGAGACTCTCGGATGTGTCGACGGCACTGGATATAACAGGCTATATATGGAGAATGAAGAAAACCCGAATAACATTAAGTAAGTAAGTACATTAGTACTTTATTTCTAATTTCCTTTAACTTTCCTTTTCGTTTCTATTAAAATACGCATAACAATAGTTGATGATAATAAGACTTATTGTTCAGTTAAACTTACGCTTTCCATTTCGATGTCATCATAGACAGGTTTGCACAGGATATTTTGTATTAAAACGGCCAAGCCGAGTAAAATAAGTGTGAGTTTATTCATATTTTTAATTTTCTCTCTACTTTCCACCCACTCTCTTTCTAAATTCAATTTATTATTGTTTTCTACTATGTATTAAGTGGTGTAGTGAATACTTTTATTTTCAATAGGTATAATTTTAACCCTGTCACCTGTAGGGTCGTTCCTCAATTCTTTATATTACAGTTATCTGTATTTTTCTCAAGTCGTACATGTAATTTTGATTTTGCTATCAAAAACAGAAATTTCAAAAAATATTAACCGAGCACTGCCAAACTCAACTACCACTATCTGTGTGTGAAGATGACTGTAAAAGTAGAAAAGTAGTTGATTATGTATGGAGTTGTGGAGACTGCAGGATCTCGATCAGGATCCGGATCTCTGTTGGTATCTGGATGGCCAGTAGTCGGAGTCGTAGGAAAAAGCAACTGATGTTCTTTCTAGTTCTCTTACTTGTATTTATACTGTGGGGAAAACTCGACGAGAGAAAGGAAGGAGAAAGAGAGAGAGAGACTTCGGCAGCATCGGCCAATTGCATGACCAAACTTTTACCTTTCAGTTATCCGTACCTGGAAAGTCTCAACTCTCATTGTCAGTAGATAAATTTTGTGTTTAGACTATAGGTATATATACATGCTGCTCGTGTTCGAAGGGGGAAATGGGCAGAAAATAAAAGTCATTCTGACGTCTCATTCCCGGATCGTAATTAATGGTGGATAAACAGACGACAAGGACTGACTATGCACAATGTATTTACATAGTGAATCGTCAAACCTTTAAAATAATAATTATATTGACGAAAGAAAGTTAAAAAGTTAGATGTAGTTGTTGGTTGTTGTATATGCATATAGTAGTAAAAAATCGAAATTGGCTGTGTTTCAATCAACTAAAATAATTATATTGACACTATTGATGCAATACCCTGAATACATGTAGGATGTAGGATAGTATTTTTACTTGTTGTTTGATACATGTTTTTCACTTTTCACCTCCGCTCTCCCTTCGAATTTGTTAAGATGAAATGCTCAAATATAAGATATAATATTGTAGGTTGGAAGTGTTTGAAAGACAACTTAGCAAACATTAACTTTTCAAGGGTTGCTTCTTGTCTAAAAAAATATTTACTTGTAAAGTAAAAGAAAGTTTCTGTTCATTCATTCTTTCTCTTTAATCAATATTATAAAATTATGTATGTGTAAGTACAAAGTAGTAAGTCCGCAGAAGTCTTACTCTAATTTTTTACGTAAATACTTTGCATTCGTGCATTTGCCGAAAAAAACTATTCGACGTAGATACTGAAACCAAAAGCTGCAAAAATACTCCAGTACATTCTCAAATACATATCCATATTATAGCCGTTTTTACGGAAGTCTCATGCAAGCATTTTCTCTTGGGATTTATCTACCAAAATATCCATGAACATTGAACATCCGCCATGAAAAACATTTTTAAACACTATACGTCCGATTTGAGAAGGCAAAGTAGGTGTATAATGTATAAGTATCATACATACATAATATATTATTATGTATTTGTGTTACAGCGTACAGCGTGTTTTAAATTAAGCAATTTGGTTATAATTTTACGATAATTAATCATGCTGAGAATACTGATACTGATGTATCGCTGTTCGCTGATCAATGCTGGTTGATTTTAGGAACTGGAGCCCTTATTTTAAGAACAAGTAAATCCTGAGAAAAATTATAATATATTCTAAATTCTAATCCATATACCTTATACATATATTAGAGTAGTTTAACTACTCTAATATATGTATAAGTAGTAGTCTAGTAGTTAGTTACATAATATTTACTAGTGAACTTAATAATAGCCATGAGCCATGACCCACAGGCACGTGTCAAAAATTGAAAGCGCATGCATATAATATGTGTATAGCACACATTTACATGTATCTTCTTTGTATGTGTATATAATGTCTATATACATACAACAAAAAATAATATATGTACTTTGAATTATGTGGGCCTAAAATAAATACAATCAAATTGTGATTAAATTTCCTCCTTTATGATAATATCAGCTATGTACTTTTCTCGGTTCTTCCCCATTCCCCACACTCAGAGTATGTACTAAATACATTTGTCGTCACTGACCAAATTTATACACCTACATAATTTTATATAGAATAGTTATACAACCTCGACAAGAACAACCTACGAGAAATCTAAAACTAAACTACAACTACGCTCAACTAAACTAAAATACCACAACAAGAACAACCACAACCACCACGAAGCTTCCCTGCTATGCAGAAATAAATATTATATGGTTACTAGTTAAAACACAACACATCATCACTGATGAGTAATCAGCAATATGATACAACATATTAAAGTATGTGCACATGTTTTGAGTGCAAAAGAGAAAACCCCCCAAATATTACTGCATGTACAATGTACAATCAATTATATTAGCCCATGTGGAGGGAAAATCTCAGGAATCACATAATTCATAATATACACACATATTATATACATATGTAGAATACCAATACGTGGTACACGAGACGAGGACAAAGACAAAAATCTCATCATATTGTGCTGTGGTTCAGCTCGGTTATTTTCATATTAAGAGCTTTCACTCTCTTCCTCCAAACAATTCTATCCACCTCCACTTGTTCAAATTTGATTTGCGCACCGGAACGATACAATATACAATACCGACGGAGAAAGCGATAGAGTCACGGAGTCAAACCGTTTCCATCTAATCGTAAGTATTGTGTTATACATATGCTGTGTGCTCCCCATATTTAATAAAATGGAGTTCGAAATTTGTCTATTACACGTTACACACAACATAGCAAAATTTCACGTCCTATGGTACTGAGGCTAGAGAGAGTAAAACTCAGCCTCAGTGAAATACAGCATCTATTATTTGTTCGTGAAACATTTTGGCCAGGAATTCGCAATTTGCTATCGTAGACTCATCAGAATCATAGAACTAGAAGGAACAGAATCGGGATCAGATACAATATTTCAGAAAAGGTAACAAAATACCGGAGAATAAATAGCAGGAAAAACAAAGCAAAAACCATCCGAGAGGAAGGATACACAGATTGAGGTAACTTGGAAAGAAAGGCTTCATAAATAAATACATAGCATAGGTGACGATCGTAGGATAGGGCGTCTTAATCTTGAATCGTGTGTGCGTACTTACTTGTTCAGGTTGATCACGTCATATATTCCTCTCATCTCTATGTACACTACACACAAATAATACAGATATTAGCTAGATACTTGTTCCGCCCTCGTCCTCAAGCTGAGACGACAATCAGTGAGAGATACACAGCTTGAGCCGCTTTCTCCGTTTCCGTTGGATCATATTCCTCCCGACATTATTATCTTACCATAGACCATATCATATCATATTATAGATAGATAGCTGAGGAGTTATAGATAGATAGATAGATAGATAAAGGTGCAAAGACATCATGTAGATTGTAGAGATCCTTATTGACTTGACACTTGAATCCAGCCTCCCGTCCACACACGACATTCAAGACCACGACAAGTTAAGAAATAGTCAAGTGCATACGTACATCTTCGTTATGTTGGTTTGGTTTTGGTTGGTGTGAGTGATATTGAGTGAGATCAAAATCAAAATCAAGTTCTGGTCATTGTTTCCTCCTTAGTTGGCTTTGACCTATTGGCAGTGAGACTTGAGAATTATACCTGATCTCTATTACATAGCAGTACTGGAGTGCTAGTGTGGTGGTAGTATAGTAGTAATAGTATAGTAGTGGTGCTATAATAATAGTAATCATTCTAATTACCACTCCAGTAGGTGGATGTGCAATAATACAATAGAGACAGCGTAGACAATAGCTCCAGTACTCAAGTTGGAGCTAATAACTTTTAGAGTTGATAATTATAATTGTTATTATCCCTTTTTATTTTATTTTATTTTACCACCAACTATATCATCGTTTCTGTATTCCAATGTTCCAATCTCTTTGCTGATAAATCCTTCCCTACCGCATCGACAATTTTATAATAAAAGTGTAAAGATACATACAATTATAGTGTCAACGTTTTCGTCGACTAGTACGAGAGTAAATAAGGAAGGAGATAAATTATATAATAATAATGTCGTTAAAAATTATATTTTTATCAACTGTCGTCATCTTGCTCTATTTCGAAAGCGGAGAGCGTCATGCAGCCAGTGCAGCAGCAGGGACATTTTCTGCGGTAAGCCTTATGATATATTATAAGCATATACACACTTGAACACTGTTGACTATTTTTTATCAGTAGTTATTTTTTTAATTGATGTCCACGGTATCATTTAGTTTACTTCATGATAATGAGCATTTTTTTAAAAAAAACTAAAGGTTGCTTGAGGAAAGAATGAATGATATAAAATATAGGTCGAATTGCTTTCATACATAGTTATGTATTACTTATTAGTTTTGGATCTTGGCTTTTTATCATGATTAGCAAAATCAAAATATAGCAAATAAACATGAAACAAAGTCAAACACAAAGCTTGCCAAATATAAGTACGTACAATTCATATTCTTTCTCCATTTACCTTTAAATGGAGAAAGCATGTCAATGGACTATATAATATATGGTAAGTACTTGTACCTATTATGCACATGCATGTGTTAGACAGCATCTTTTATCACTGATCACTGATCTCGTGTACCTTCATGGCTTCAATTCATTACATGTTATTATTATGCTTCTACATTCACCTATAAATACTTATTTACGTATTTATACCTACTTATCGTTAGAAATTTTAGATCGATTGAGGATTCCTTCTTTCTTTTACTTTTTCATAATTCATACACCATATTGTTATAAAATATTTTGTACTGCACATTGTACAGACGACTGCTTGTGATGCTATTAAAAGCTATCAGTATACATCATGACATAATGCATAATATAGAGATTATCATCATTAGTGGCGAGATTTTACTGAAATACTCTCCATTTCTATATCATATACATACATATATCAAAGTAGGCATGTGCGTACATTTCGTTGTATTTTTGTAGGTGGAGAATTTATTTTGGATAATATTTCAAAATTCTTAGGACCATTATCACGTTTACTCGGGTTTTAACTGCAGACAAAAACCAGGAACTAGATAACAATCAAAAACCCAACAAAGAATTGGAGAAAGATTGCAACATATTTGTTATTTTTAGAATGGCTTTCTTCCCTTTCTCTGCTTCTGAGTAGGGAAAAGTAGTGTACCACAACAATATGCGTACATTGTACCTAAGTATACATACAACTTATTCTTACTGGCATCATTTGGTGGTTGATAATCGTAGATCAGGGATAATTCTTTTTACTTGGTCCAAAATCCAACTCTCAAAAGTCTCAACTGTGATGCACTTTGAATTTAGAATACTATAATTACATGCCTCTGTACTCGTTCATATAAAGTATATTTTTTATCATCATTGCCCTAATTATGATTTTATACTGTAAGTATGCCACATATACTGTTATAATTATAATCTTCAGTTATATTTATGTAAGTATTCACAACTTTTGTCACATTGTACTAAAAACTATATATCTTATTGAATATACTTGTTCATTTGCATACGGCTCAAAATAATAGCATAGTGCGCACTTATTAGGAAGTACTTAGGTAAACTATCTCTTGACTCTTGGTATGCTGATAGAGAATCTACAAAGGAGAGCTAAAAGGTTATGTAATAATTATAGTATCTCAAATCTCGAGTTATTATGTTACACTTTTTTAACCTTATTATGTCAAGAAGCTGAAATCGGAGCGCTTAACACTGAACACTGAACATTGAGCATAGTGAGAGAGTCTCAAGTTGGTCAAATTATCGTTGTCGTCAAACCAAACCAACGGGGAGAAACTTAAAAGCCGAAAAGCTCAGCACAATAGGATGGACCAGGTTCTATAGCTTTATGTATGTAAAGGCGTAGGATTACAGCTGCAGTTTCGCTGTGGCTTATTCCCTCATAATTAGCAATTATCCCGATCCCGTCCAGCCAAGCCAGAAGAGTAGGAGTATAGGAGTGGAGCGCTCTTCCTTTAGTTAGAGTCTCTCCGTCTTGAGTCTGGAGTTTTGGAGGTGACAAAATCCACACCAACAAACCAACACGTAGCGGTGAGTTTTGTCTCATTCCCCCACGAATTTATACAATGGCAATGCACACTGTATACGTATAGCCGCTGTCTTTTCTCCTTTTCATCTCCATTCTTTATAATTATTTAGTTCAAGGTGGTTTACTCCTTTCCCTTTTAGTAAAATATAATGATAACGGCATTTGGTATGGTACATAGTACATATAGCTGGAACTGGTTTTTCTCAGATAATTGTCTAGCGGGTGAAAAGTCCTTCTCTTTCTCTCTACATAATTATATAATTAATTCAGTCCAAGGGCACAGGCGATATCCGTTTGCTTTCTCTTTGTGGGATTTGAGACGAGAAAGTCAAGAGTCGAGAGTATCGCATGTGTAATAAGCAGTGCCTATACATAGGCACACTTGTTTTTCTCGGGTAAAGTTTCATGCGTATACTTGCTTAGGTACCCATACCGGATATATTTTTCAATACAATGTTTGTATTTTACTTCGTTTTGTTGTGTATGGTATGCAGTATGCATTTACTAGATAAAATTATTATTTATTATTTATTGTCATCATTAGTCTGAATCTGCAATTAACTTTTCTACGTAGACTCCAACATCATAATAATATGTATGCAAAAGTGGAGCGTGTGTTTACAGCAACATGCTTTTTGAGCGTTATTATGTACAATGCATGTATGTATTATGATATAAAATTATTATAGCAAGTAACTGTTTTCTTCCTCAGATATTCGCTTCAAAACGCAGTGCTGCAGTATTGAATCAACTTATCCTCGACTCTCTGAGGCAGAGAGACCAAATGTACGGCAACAATGAAAATGTGAGTGCTGGCAATGAGTATTGAGTGCCTATTAGTTTATACTTTATATTCGCTGTCCATATATTATTCAAACGTAGAATCGTTATCTATATTACATTGTGGAGATGTGAATTGAGTTTCAGCAGTAGTCGGACAACAGATACTTTTCTAGTTGTATCATAAAATTGAAAATCAGCCAGTATGTATCAGTGTGATCGTATATTTTACTGTCTTTTGTAAATTTTAAAAAATGCATTTACTGATAATACAATATAGGATTATGAGCGACCTGAAAGACTGTCCGAAAAAATGTATGGAAATTCTGTCGAACGGTCCACTCGAATTGAAAATACTGTAAGGTTTTTTTGTTCTATCCAAAACATCCTACATACTTTTATACATACAATGATTTTTAATTAAAAACATAACTATGTGTGTACATACATAACAAGTATTCACATCTCTACGAATAAAGACGGCGAACAATGATATACATATTATGATTCTACATATTATTTCCGCATATTTGAATGTAAGAACACCATACAACATCATGTTAACACATAAAAATTTCATTTTAGCTAAACCTGGAGAGAAGAGGTCCGAAATCGGACAGGCGAACAAGTATTCGGTGCTACTTCAACGTCGTCAGTTGCTTCTAACGCCGAAATGTGGGAGAAAGTAAAAAGAAAAAACTTGAACATACAAAACAGGACGACGAACGCTGAAATTACAGCCCAGATCTTCGAGTTAGAGCTGGATCTGCATCGGGGTAAATCTTCGCTATATGACCTTGTGGAAAGCAAACGAGAAGGCGAGAGAAAGAGGGGGAGGAATAAACAAACATTTACCAGTGAATATTGCAATAGAATTTAGTTAGGATTACGTTTTAGCGCCCATCTCCCATCTCCCGTCTAATCTGATGATGGCACGAACAACTTATGAAGAAGTTTGATAATATCGTCAATCGTATGTAATACTTTCTTTTTCTTTTTGGTGCTTTACTTTAAAAAAACCTCATTCTCAACTTTATTGCTGGTTTTCTATTCTTCGCTTACTTATTTTGTAACTATATTCAACCAAATAACAATAACATACATGAAAAGTAATAATATTCAAAAAAAAAAATAATACAAACAATTATATTGTTGATAATGCTTATATAATAATATGTATTATGAAATTATTATGATTGAAAAAATGCAAGAAAATTACCAAAGTTAAGTAATAATATGATTCGTGTATTCTAAACTAAATATTACATATGCCAATGTGAAAAGAAAAATGGAAATTATTATGCTAATTTAACTATAATATAGCTAAATTAGCATAATAATTTGACGGAGAATAATCAGTGGATTATATTATAATCCACTGATTATTCTCCGTCAAAAGGAAGAAATAAAATCTGGTATAAAACCATCACGAGAAATTATTTTTCGATTTTGAAAATGAATAAATGTAGACATTATTGACATGTTTTCGCTGCTTCGTTCTTAGTCAATTGCTTATTATCCACGAACAACTGCAATCTGCATAATATACAAAGTCCACTTTTTTCAATTGTAAAATGTTGGGATTTTAAATATCCAATTTTATTAGGTAATTAACAACGATACACATTCAATTCACATTTAACAGGTAACAAAAACAAGCAAACGAGAATCTCTCAGCAACATCTTTCTACATATAAAATACATATAAAACATAATGCATGTCCTTAACTCCTAAGTACAGGAGAATAGTTTTCACATATTATGTATCCGAAAAACAATAATAACAACGGGCAATGATTGTTTTAGCAATTCAACCTTAAATGATTAAGTATAAAGACGGAGATGTTTACATTAGAAAATAATACAGAAATAATATCAAAATTTGAAAGTTTAAACTGTTCACGTATGCATATAACTATGTTACTACTATATACATTGCTAAATGCTAGTTATACATATAGTCTATACATATAAAGCTATCTCCACTTGTTAAAACTTTGTTTTGTAGCATTTTGTAGGAATCGAGGTGAAAATACGCGAGCGATGCGATGGATGAACTACCAAAACTTTCCCTTGCTAAGTAATAAAAGAATGCTATCCAAATCCACCTTTCTATTCGCTCGCATTTCCCCTCAAAATAATACTGATAATGTTGATGCCATTTTATGTTTAATGACATAAAATAATGAATACCTCTCATATAACAGTAGGTCTAATTACATCTATGTGTATGCATATTATAAAAGTTTATAAAAAGATTACACTTAGCATTTTTTATTATAGTTTAAAGTTGCTTCTCGAACTTAATTTTGATTGTATTTAACCAAAATGTTGTCAATATCACATATATTAAATATGTGCTTATACTGTAAGTACATGCAATGATATATTTTTTATACTAGTCAATACTTATGTACATATTTAAATACGTCTCTTGATTCAGTATCATCATAATCATACGTTTATAACCTAAACTAAGTAAAAATAATACTGCGACACTATTATTCGCTGCTTTGTTCATTTTGGTTTCGATAAAATTAAAAGTACCTTACTTATTGTAAGTACTTGCAATATTTTTTAAGGAAATCCATACTATGTATGTACTTACAAGCTTATTATTGCTTATCGCATACACATTATTTTTTGGTTACTTCATTATTTGGTATATAAAGTACATTTAAAAACGTACATAATATGTATAGCAGTCGTAATTTTTAAAATACATATCTCTTATACAAAATGAGGAAAAATTCTAGACACTACACGAAATATTTCATCCTCAATCTTCAAGTTGAGGACCTGCTTGCATTAATAGGTATAAAAGTACATTGCGGAAACTATCTTTTTTTGTATGTACGTAGGGCCCGGCACATGAAACCGACCGAGACATAAAATAGCAGGAAGGAAACGACTCACAACCTACTGAGCGTA
>JAQIVE010000705.1:0-32738 GCA_034698285.1 Sminthurinus bimaculatus | reverse complement strand
AATAGCGCCATCTCTGAGCATTCGGGGAAATGACTATCATTTTCGAATTCTCCGCCATCGAATTAGTAGAAATCACTTTATCCCATTGAAATCCCAGTATTACCACTGGTGTACTTCCATTGTAAGTACCAGAGAAAGATCTAGGCAACACAAAACTTGTAATAATAAACTTAATAAGTGACAAATTAGATAAAAGCCTTTAAAATGAATGGGACCCTTTTAAAAATAATAACAATAATGTGGAGAAATTCTTGGCTGTGGAGTCCACCCTTGAGATAGAATATTATCAAGAGATTCGTGTGCACACATATCTCGTACATTCAAGCTATGCCATAACGAATTTTTAAGTAGGTATATCTGCAAGTATTTTTGTTTCGTCAGTAGTTTCATCACTCTTTTGATGATATTTGATGGTTCGTAGATGAAATGAAATTCTCATTGTTGACTTTCACGTAATTCTTCTACAGACTACTTCCTTTTGCCTGTTTAGATATACTTATTTTGATGTAGAAGAAGCATACAATAAATTTCATACAATGTGTGCATATCTCATAATGTGTATATGTGTAATATGTATACACATATACAATGTACTTATAAACATTCTCTTGCTTCCTCTTCCTTTGTCTCGTCATTTAAAGATATAAAAAGGATGAAAGAATGATGATAATAATAAGAGAGAAGAAGAAGAATTGTAGACTTGTATAATAATAAATAAATAGTGAGCCGACCAAGAGCGAAAGAATGAAAGCACTACTGTACCGTCACAAATATCAAATGCACTCCATTCTGTATCTCCGTCAGGGTGAGTTATTCCAAGAATTTTTGGCAAATCAAGGCGCTCAGCTAGATATTTTACAGTCGAGTACGGCTCCCGAAGAGTTGCTATTGGGTAGCTTCCACAAAGAACCTGTATGAAACAAACAAACGACCATCAGTCAACTCCTTGTATACATGTGTTTGTTTGATATTATAGTACGAGTACGAGTTGAATCTTCTTAATCAAAGCTCCAAGCGGTAAATACACTTCTAGGGTTTCGTAAAATTCTATTCTTCTTCTTCCACTTCTTTGTCTTTTGTTTTCTTATTTAGTATCCTCAAAATAATGTTATTAATACGCTGAAAAGAAATCCTTTGTTTTTATTGATACTATACTGTTGCTGAAAATATTCAGGGAATTCGCTAATATAATGGAACAGAGTCGAGTGGTAGAAAAGACGTATTGTCATAATAACTATAATAACCACTATCATTATCATTAGGCACAAGAATAATAATAATTGAAACTTTGCAATATAACTCTAGTGTGTTGCTATATAATAGATAATATGAGAAATTTTGAAGAAAATCCAGCTGCTGCTGTTATCTTCACAAAATCTCTGCAATAAAATTAGCTTCGACTTGAGAATTGAGAATGCAGCGAATGTAGCGCAAGTGTAGTGGCATGCATTATGCCTTCTTTATTACATATGCACTAAAAATACCTGCTACAATTTTGAGGGGAAAGGTTAAATATTTCCAGTATATTTACATACAGTCTAAAAGCGATTAGAGGGTAGAAACATGAAAAAAATCATGCTGACTTACTTGTAACGATTTTGGAACTTGTGATGGAAATATCAGGCCAGGACAATCGCACAGCCGAACTGTTTGAGTCAAATGTATGGTCTGAAAATGTTTCGTATGACCCGGAGTCCTTGAAACACTCACAACCTGGTAATAAAATGAATGAGAAAGGAAAACGTTTAATCATTGAGCTTTACTTTTGAAAATTCGTCCACTGAAATATGAAACATGATTTGTTTAGTTTGGAATGTATAGACGCAACTAAACTAACTACTTCTGTCCCTTACCTTCTTTCCCATAAGAGCATTAATGAGAGACGACTTTCCTACGTTTGGCTGACCGAGACAACCAATGGTGAGAATTCCGCCATTAAACTTTTTAAACTCGACGTAGCCTGTGTCCGGCTTCGTGTTGTCAATGGAACCGATTTCAACAGCCGGAGCCTCGTCATCGTGCTTACTGTCCTCATTCATCTCTTCCAATATCTTGGCCTTCCATTGTGACAAATCAACTAAGGTAAAACGCAAATAAAAGAGTAAAGTTTCGTGTAAATTCCAAATAAATGAATGTTTAAAGCAAAAACGTTTCATATTCGGTAGTTAAATAAAAATTCCACAAGAAAAGAAAATGGAAACCAGAAAGTAAAACAAAAAGTACCTTGATCGCCGACATACTTTTCACAAGTTTTAAAAATCTCATATGCACCTTCAGCAGCCATCCTTTGTCTTCCTTTCACCTTACGAGCCTTAAAGTTATAATTACAAAATTGTACTAATAATGAAATCGTTAAAGAGGAGTTTCAATGTTTTTTACAAATCACATACAAACGAGTAAAGTGTTACTTATTAATTAATTTTCATCCGTCTATTTAAAATATTAAATCAGTGCATTTTGTAATATTTACTCACCTTCATCTTTTGTGCATATTCGTTTCTTTGCAAGTTGTAGGACGGGAAGGAAGTAAAACATAAAATATCTAGTTCTGGATATTTTTCTTTAAAATAGTCCTTCCATGCAAGGACCAAAGGTGCTGGAGCCAGATCTATCTTATTCAAAATTAAAATGATGTGTTTCCCAAGTTGTTTACAAGCGTAGTCGTATAGTTTTGGAGGGAAAAGGAGAGGCTGCAATACAATAAACATATTGATTACATTATAGATTACAATTAGTCTGTTGTAATACAGGTTTTAGAAACTATACAATATAAAATACTTAAGTAATTAATATTAACCGGGTAGCGAATGTCCACAATGCAGAGCAATATATCGGACATTTCAAGAACTCGCCAAAATTGTCTCCAAGTTTCCAAATTGAGTTCAAAGTAACTCAATTGAGATTTTTCGAATTTAGAATCAATTGCTTTCAGATAATCCTGCAAACGAAAAGCAATATTATTTAAACATGATAATATGTCAATCAATATATTTTGAAAGGTATAAATCGATTATCATTATGACGCTGATTCGATCATCGCCTTTGCAGTTAAACGGCGTATTTGTGTCAATAAATAACAAACATAATAATAACGTACCATGAAATATCTCTTTTCGTTACTCTCCAATTGTTCTACAGTTAAATTGAAATTCCATGGAGGTCTCGTCGGGAAATCAAGATCCGAGTTGTAAAAATCTTCAATTTTACATTCCAAATACTCTTCCTGTACTGGGTAAATTGTTTTACGGGCTTCCTCCTTCAATCTCGCAATTTCTTCCTTAGACTCTGCTCGAAATACTAGTGCATACCTAATGATGATACAAAAGTTGTCATTCAAGTCACATTTTCAACGCGTATGCTCACTCTTTTATAAAACTAGTTCATAATTCATACTAAAACCATTCCGGCTAAAATGTTTACCTTCCGACTTCCTGACGACCTCGACCAACTGGGCGACTTTCAAAAAATGATAATGCAACTCTGCAATCCTCTCCTCCTTTATCCTTGGATAGAATTTTCGTCTCTGTTTGTGATTATGAACATTGAATGTAGTACATACATAACAACATGAATATGCATATTTGTTTCTAAAGGGTTCAACAATCATGAAATGATATCAACTGAGACCAGGGAAGAAACTAAATGGCCATCTATATAAATTACTGTTGTTGTTTTTTAGGTAGTTATTTAAGTACCTTCTTCATCTCCCTTATTATCGCCTCTGTCATTGTGAAATTGTTCCGCCTTTTCTTTTCTTTCCCTTTTTGATTTAAGCTGTTCCTTTTTCTGTTTGCCCGAGAATGGCTTCTTTCTAGGCATCTGGAAATGACAATTATTATTTTTGTGTATTATTATTAGTATTCAAGTCATTCGACATTGTTTGTTTGCCTAATCCAAGTTCATACTTACTTAATTGATCATACATAATAGAATTATACAGAAGTCCATACTCCATACCATATACCATACGCAATGCTCTCATGGCAGGTTTATACTTCTCGAGTCCGAGTTCTGTTTCCGTTTCGAGTTCCAAGAATTCTTTAAAAACACACTAACGCACGTTTGCTTTTATACTTTTAATATCGGGAACTGGAACTCAAAACGGAAACGGAACTGGAACTCGAGAAGTATAAACCTACCATTATAATATGTATTTCCATACAAATTATGCATTGACGAATGTTCTGGATTCCAGATTCTTTACGATATTTAATTGAACAGAGTCTCACCTTTCAAAATGTATTTAACGGTCGTGACCTATGGAATTCCAGTAAAGAGCACTTTGATGCATAAACAGGAAATAGGAATATAAACTGACACTTTGTAATTCAATCGTAATTTTAGTTTAACTTTTTATTTGAGATTTGAGATCACTTTTGTCCAGTACATTTACTACGCTCTCTTACATACACAGTGTTCCACGAATCTCTGTTCTGTGAATCCTTGATTTTTGAATCCCCCTCTCTAATTTGATTTCGGGGTAAATTAGGATATATGTATATACATAATTATTCTATGTCGCGCCGTGGCAAGGATTCGCTTACTGGAACAGAGATTCGTGGAACACTGTGTAAGTTGGCTCGATCAGTAACATTTATATTATTGAGATTGAAATTGTCCCATATCTCTATCATTATCATTATTACTAGAGCCAGAGTAAAAGTAAGTATGCCTTGTGTATCCTTCCCTGCATATACATATTCCAGTATCATCACTACTATACTAGCTAAATAATATATAGAAGATAGAAGGAAGCAATTCTACATAAAGACCGTGCTTCGAGACGGAGAGAGAGGTAAAGAGAAATCAAGTCAAGTACACATTCGTAGATGTAGCCGACCGAAGAAAATGAAGCCGGCAATGATATTACATTATTATTACTATTCCAAGGAAAAGGAATGAAGAGCTCTTGAATATTCACGTTTGAATTCAAAGATTGCTTTATATTATCACAGTCTATGAATTGGCACCAATATGTATCAGAAATCAGCAGCTAGTTTGAGCTTTGTTTGGTACTCTATAAGCTTTACAGTTGGCCCGAATACATTGAGCCGGTGCCTGTAGCTTGGTTGGAGAAAATGATATTGTTACACTTTTCTAACATACAAGTAACAAGTAGTAAGTAGTAAGGGTAAGATAAGTGTGTAGTCTAACGTGAGGGAGAGGAGGATGAGGAAAAGCATGGAAAATCGTCGGCGTAAAGTTGTGTTGTGAGGAGGAGAGAAACCGAGCGAGTAATAACAACATCTCAATTCCCCCATAATAAAAGTGGCTGGCAATGAAATGAAGTGGGACGGGATTCATAATTTGTAGTTTTCACTTCTCGCTTTTCTCATATAGGAAGCAGAGGACACGATTATATGCATAGGTTTATATACACTTATACATATTATACAGAAGATGAGGTACATCCTTCTACATACATACATACATATCTAGAAATATTTATGCAGGAGTAATATCCTAGATAGCATAATATGAGCTTGTAAAACGTTGTGTTAAGGAGGAAGGAACTTGTCCAAGTGGAAGTTGAACCAAATGGAAATTGAGAGAGAGAGAGAGAGAGTGAGAGTGAGAGAGCAAAATAATATAGAAAAGATATCAGAAGAGGGAAAGGAAAGGGAAAAGAAAAAGGGAGTAGAATATCTGTATAGCATACGCATGGATCTCAATCATTTTATTATATTATGTATATTGAAAGGTAGAGCAAAGGCAAGGAAAGTTGCCTGTGGAAACAAGAATAGAGCGAAAATAGGAGCCAGACTTGAACTCACGTGCATACATACATACGCACAGCAGATATACACACTACACACACACACACCATGATGAAAACGAAGGCGGTCGGATGAGCATCATTATTACTTGACTCTCTCTCCTCCTTTGCCTTTGCCAACCGGCAATCAATATTATTAATTACCTTTTGATTAAAACTCTCAAACTAAACTTATTATTCAAGTTGAAGAGAAAGAGGGAGGTGTGTGCCGCCCGCCTCTTTCCCTGTGGAACAAGGACGATACTAAAGTTAATATACTTATTATGTATTTAAAGAGATGCAGTCTATCTTTAAATTTCAACTCAATACTCAATCCTCCATATATGTACAATGTACATACGTGTATCATACATGGAATGTGGTGAATTTTATGCAGAGGCATACGGTACACACTACACACACAAGAGTTCTAGTATGGAGCAAGGTACATTGTACATTTATTTATTCGTTCATTTTGGTTTTGCATTCTGATTCTGGTTCGGCATTCCTCAGTCACTTGTCAGTGAGTGAGTGTGAGTCAAGTAATAGTACGTCGGATTCAATGAAAATTTGTTGCACCAACAGAGAGAAAGAGACAGAGAGGTTGAGAGTGAAATTAACTGGGAAATGTCGTGTGGTTTTAAGCAAAATTTTCATTTCATTTGGCGTGCGAAAATTGCAATTTCCCTTGTAGTTTCCCCCTCTCGACTTTTTCAGTTCAAAAGAATGAAGAAAAGGAAGATGAATGAACGGCGATGTAATAATGTATTGCAGACAGACAGGTATATATATAAAATATAAAGCTATATGCACAAAATCTAATTATTGTCACACAGGGGACTAAAACGCTGTATCTTATATTCATACTTATGTACGACAACTGACTGATTTGTTTTAATTGCACAAAGTAACTATATAATATTATAGCTTTATAACTTCAAGGAAGATCCGTAGATGTATTAACTTATATATTATTTACTGTTGCGGAAATAGATTATGAGCTGCATTCACAAAGTTAACAGGAAAGATGAAAGATGATGGTGATGATGATATGACATAAATCTGGAATTTGTCATTTGTGAAGCCTTATATTGATATTAAATAACACCTAGTTGTATATATTATAAAGTAGATACATCCATATATTTATGATGGTTGATGTTTCACGACTGCTAATTGGGAAACTTTGTAAAAACTAATTACAATAGGAGACCCAAATCAAATTTGGAATCGGAAATGAGAATGACACTACAGGGACTCCAAATATCATGCTGTGGTGGTGGTATTTTAATGTACATAGATCATATATAACGGTAACTTACTTGCATCATGAAGAACATTTAGCACGCCTTTGGAGGTAATGGTTTCCCGTCGATTTGACACTTGACAAGTATAAAATCCTTTGTCAAGTACTTCTAAATTTTTAATTTGAAGCTGAGAGCACAGGCGAGACTTGGACTTTCTGGCTTTACCCGGTTTTCTAAAAAGTAAAAAGTAATTATACACCGGTGTTTTTAAACGTATTTAAAAAATAATATGAGCAAATCTTCCATAATATGATCAGGTACATGTTTAATATGTCAAATAAAAAAAACATTATTTTATTGTTGAAGGCTATACATGGAAGTAAATCTGCATCTCTTTGAACTTTTCTCCCATTTACATCCAAAGAGTTTTAAAAGAAAATGGAAAGAAAATGAACCTTACTTTTTACACTTTCGGATCCTCGTCCTCGAATTTCTAGACTTGATTTCGACGTTGTTTTTGAGCCAAACAAACGATCTGGGTCTGGGTTCTCCCTCCGCTTCACAACGTAGGTTGGCGTCCCCTCCAGCTTCACGGGTAATATTCGTCAATTCCTTAACAAACCTTAGAAAAACTCTGGCCTCCGGTGTCGGATTAATATTATTTCCTCCTCCTACTCCTTCTTCTATTCCTATTCCTCCACCGTTATTTTCACTTATACTTGTACTGCTACCAGGATGTGAGTTTTTCGTTTGATGTTCTTTGTCAATCTCAATTCCGAATCCATCATTTCCATTTCCTCCGTGTTCTCTAGACTCTCCAAAGTCAAGCGTCCTGATTAAAACAAAATACACCCATTATACATACATTATATGGAAATAAAACATGACGTGTAGACTGTAATATATAATAATATGTATATGGAACATTAGAAAGTCAATTCTTTTTCATCCATAACCCCAAACTTGAGATTTACTGTTTTTATACAAAAAAATTTGCATGCACTTGTATGTTGTAGTAGGTTATAAATAACGGGAAGAAAACGAAGGGGTTTATTAATTTTTTTAGTAGTATACACGAGGAAGATGAAGAACGTAAAGAGAAAAAAGAATCTGAAACTTTTTTCCCCCTCCTTGCAAAATATCATTCACCCAACTACATCACCGTACCACAAACAACATATACCGAAAACGAAAAGTAAGCCAGGATCGGTGAAGAGTAAAAAAATTACAAAAATGGAAAAAAAGTCGCACAGTATAAAATTACAATGGTCTATGTCTAAATGTCTAGATATATATGTAGCTTCAGTTTGTAGCTATCATATGGAAAAGAATTGATATTATACATAAAGAGTTGATGATTTATGACGGGAGGGAGGGAAGAAGAGCGTTTCCGAAACGCGGTGGAAACGCGTTTGTATCTCTAATGTTCACGAAATCATCGGGAGAAACTCAACTCTCACAACTACTTTATAGATAATAGTAATAGTATAGCGGAAATTCGGGTAAGTAAAAAATGACAAGGAAGAATAGATTTCACAAGCACTCTCTCCTACTTCGTCTTCTTCGGCATTGCATTATACATCACATTTTCCTACATTCAATCGAACACATAATACTAATACTGACAGAGTATCTGCTATAGTGAAATATGCTCAACAAAGTAAAGTAAACCACCAGCAAAAACGAACAAAAAACTACCCCAGATGTGTACACACAAACAGAAAGCATTAGAATAGAACTCGCAAATAAGAAGTAAGATACATAATAAGTACATATAATATTATAGCAATATCAACATTTTCAACTTGATACATAATATTACTGATAGACATATAGAACAATTTCAAATTGAAATTGAACGAATGATTCCCCATTCCTCCAAGATTTCAGCTACTACACACAAACCAACAATATATCTAAAGAGAGTGGAAGAGACAAGCAGAACTGGGATCCTGTAACTCTAAAAAAGTATCGACTCGAATACTATGAAGGTCCATGTATCCTGCCAAAAGAGAGAGAACATCATGACAAGACACCCAAAACCTGAAATTTCACGCAATGTAATATTTACTAAAAGAAATGGAGGAGTTACTGGAAAAAAGCAGGAGGAGGAAAAAAGTACGATAAATAAATTTAGCAAGTGAATGAAATTTATTATCTTGTCTCAAAAGGAGGAAGGAGTCATTTCTCTTATCGAAAATAGAAGATTCCTCTTCAACTTTTACAACATTACGTACATTATGTTATATATTAGGTATTATTATACAAAAAATTATTATCATTGCATCATTTGAGCAAAAAATATCAAGCAGTCTCATTCATAGTAAAAAGTAATAAAGATTTACAAGATCAAAAACAACTATTGCAGCACTCAAACTGTTAATTCAAAGAATATCAAAAACTACTTGGAATGATCATATCAACCATGATACTGTTTAAATCCTAGTCAGTAGACAGTAACAAAAAACAATGCTATATAGGCAATTAATGTATAAACAAATTGACAAAACAATATATCAAATCTTTAACCATAATAAGGTATTAAAATATTATTTTATATTTTATGATATAAAAAACCAACCAACTTCTATTGAAATTAAAGCAACAGCTTTTGAATCAAGCTGTATTATGATAATATTATGATTTATTATGTTTCGTAAAATTCAACAAAAAATCAAAATTTGCTTACCCTTTTAATGTGCCGTTTCTATCAAAGTCAAAAGTGGATCCACCACCACTAATAGAATTTCCTCCAATTTGATGATGATTGTTATTGTTATTGGGAGTATTATGGTTGTTGTTGGGGACAACTTCCGGTAAAAGAATTTCTCCATTTCCGTCAATTCGTCGTCCAGATGATGATGACCCTCCTTTTCCAATTTCTTTTTCCTCTTCCAGATGATCATCCTCTTCCTCCTCGTCTTCTTCGTCGTCGTCATCATAATCTTCAACTTCATAGTCGTCGATGGTGTCTGCCAAAAGCTCTTTATGATTATTATTATTATTATTTCGTCCAGTTGCAGCCCCTCCTACTCCTCCTCCTCCTCCATTGCCTTTGTGACGCTTGGGCACGTATGAAACTCGAGGAGTCCACACTAAAACACATTTTCAAAAAGCACAAAAGAAAAAAACATGAAATTTTTGAATCGGTTTCCCATTTTCCTGCTTTTCAATTTTCAATACAACTACTCAATGCCACTTATATTCTATGAATTTTCTCCGCAATCCTCTATGTCTATTGAAAAAAAACCACGACTAGCTTTCACTTCCGACTTCCGTCTCGTTTTCAATCATCATCGTCTTTAACTTTTTATATATCTTATAGCACATACATAACCATAATATTACGGGCGAATGCTTTACATGTTATCTTTTATGTACAATAGCTGTACACTGTACATAGTATCAATAAAATTGGATGTATTGCACAGTACACACATGGGGTGTTATTCAATTCGAAATTTCTCAAAAACATTTCTCATTTTAGCTCCTTCTTTTTCCATGTTCTATGTAATATTCGACATGTATTTTATTTTACAGGGTTTTTACATCCTCCAGTTTCTTTGTACTGAATTAAGTTATTATGTAGTCTACAAAAGATTTCGAAATGGAAATAACGATTTATTACGTCTTATGAAAAGACGGAAATACGGGCTTTTTCCTTTACAAGCATAATAAAAACATAAAAGTACCAAGTGCAGATGCATATCTTCAACTCGACTTTCCTTTCCATTTATTCTTATAATTCAGGAGATTCGTGTGTCGCTTAGAAACCAATTTCTAAATTTTCACCAATATTGTTGTGCAAATATTTTATCCTTCAAAATAGTGTGCTAAATAATTGCCAAAACCACAAGCCAGAGTCAATGATACAATATTACACGTTATACAATTATAGTTATAGACTTCAGTCTTCCCCTAATTCTCGAACATATCTCTAAAGCACCTGCCATCAATATCAAGTTTCATTTTATTTTATTCCACATTTTTTCCTTCTGGTAAAAATTTATACCTTTTTACGGCAATATAATGTTAGGAAATCAGTATTGTTGCATATTTTATGTGCATACAGATATTATACCCGTGTTCTGTATTTAAGTTTTTTCTGCCCTTCCTTTTGTACTTTTTCTGGTTTTTAGTGACAAAGGTCTTTAAATTGGAATGAATGGTGAAGGAAGCTCTCTTGATTAGATTTTTTTCCTCGATTAAAATGCAAATGAGGCTCACACCACTCTTTGACATAGACACAACACACACACACGCGCGCTCTCTCTCTCTCAAAACACCCTCAAAAAGACTCTTTCTTATTTACACACATATATACAATATACATACATACATGTATGAAGCAGCTGTATGTATAATGTATACCATACCTAAGTTAACGGTATGTACAATCAGGGGTGCAGATGACGAGAAAAGAAGGGAAAGAGAGAAGGAACAAGTAAATCCACAGGAAACCCCCTACCCGGGTTTCATTCCATTCCATTCCCGTGGCCATGGCATGGAATTCCCGCGTCTCTTTCTCTTGCTCCGCAACCCCATTCGTGTATGTTGTATGTATGTATTATATTTTGTACACATACACACAGAAAATTCAAAATTCAGTATAGAGACAGGAAAGTGAGAGAAAACCCCTCAAAATTTTTCACAGTCAACACAATATTAGCAACACACATACACAGTGCACTGTACCCTGTACCTACACGGTTCAATATGGAACTCCATGTTTTGTACTTTGAATTAGTATCAGACTCAGGTTTAGAACATACATAAATACATACATATGATACAGATACATGCACATGAGCATGGAAAAAGTGGGGCTAAAAATGTTAAATGTGTGTACGTGATGGCGTGGACTTGCATACAGTGTACAGTGTACATGCAATACATTGTATGTCTCATATGGTCATATAGATAGTCATATAGTGTGAAAGTAAAAGTAAAACCCCATTAAAATCACATTGGATTTTCACAACTTCTTCATCTCCTCCTACTTCTCTCTCTCTCTCTCTCTTTTCCCCTTCATTCAACAGTATTTTCATTTTCTCTCGTTTTCTCTCCCCAACAACCAGCAGCAATACACACATCCATGTATTTATATATGCACCGTGGACGTCCATCTTAATGGGGAAGGAAGCCCTTGAAAAATGCTTATGCAAATCAAATGTGTCGTCATCATACATACACGGCACACGCATTGGGAAAACCCCGAATTGTATTTGTATATTGTATGCTAGGCTTGCATTTCATGTGCATATGTAATATGCAAGGAATTTCGTCTCGGGCTTCGTTTTCCAAGAAGGGAAATAATCCGACGAGTCTCCCCATGTCCTTACTGCTATTACGATTATATATACATATACGCGACACCAAAAGACCAAGACACGACATGATAATGATAATGATGATGATGGTACTGGTGGTGGTGACGACGCTGAAAGAAAGAAAGAAACCCCAAACGCTCCTGCTCTAATGTCCCTTTTGTCTATATAAATATAAATGTGTGTTTGGGATTCACCAGTTCAGATCGAGGCAAGCTTTCCTTCTTTTCTCTTCTGTTAGTCAGTGAAATGTGAGGCTATTATTATAATGTCCAATGTATACACATATCTTACAAAAGAAGAGAATTTGAATATGTGTAATGTGTAGTTTATAGTAGTCTATGTATACTTTATACTACTGCTCGTAGGTTGATTTGATGGTGATGTGAAGTTGATTGTTGATGTGATGTGATGTTGATGTTGATTCTCAGCTTGACAATTTGACATGAAAATTAACCATTCATTTCGCATTTCGACTGTGCTTTCGCCTCGCCTGGCGAATTAGAAACTCATTTGTTCCTGTCGTCCTCTCCTCGTCCCTTTTCTATTATTTTCTGTCTAATATGTACAAATATCATACAAATCTAATGCATTTTTCTCCCTCAATAAATAAATTGAGACTCTTTGAACCGACCCTTCGCCTCGCCCTTCTTCGTTCTTGTTTGTTGTCTCCCAAGTCCAAGTCCAACAGCAACACCAACACCATCGACCACTGCGTTCATTATACATTATACATATAGACAAGGAGAAAATATCAAAAATTTACCATGCACCACCAATAACAACACGCAAAATATCTATGGAAAAACATGCACTCGTCCTCTTTCTAATCTACATTATTGTGTACCCACACTCTACACTCTACACTCTACACTCTACACTTTACAGAGTAGACAGTGCAATTCTCCGATTATTGTTTCCATTTCTATGGACGCTGGACGGATGATTGACAGTTTTTTTTCTGTTCCTGGTTCTGGTTCTTCGTCCACTATCCACTATGAAAATACACAGTTGGCTGACGAGCTCTCTCGTGTACAACTGTACAAAGAAGTTGGAATACATACATACATGCATACAAAATTCATGACATTGCACAATGTATGTATATTTCACATAGATAGGGTAGTGGCTAGCGTCGGATTATTCGGTTTTTGAGGTTTTGGCATGGTATACAATAAAGAAAGAAGGGGGAACCCCAAGTCTTAACTGGTCTATACGTACAATGTACAGTCGAATACGGTATGCAATGGCATGGCCTGGCCCTTGGAGAGATAACCAACTTTTTCTTGTGTATGTATGAGTGATTATTATCTTGTCAAAAACACGATCAGTCAGTCGTGAGTGAGTTTCTCCATGTACATATATCTCTTTTACTCGCCTTTTCTCTCCTTATCCATTGCAGCGTTATTGCATATCAAAATAACAAATCAAATGAAACTTGGAATTTCAAGCCGAATAGTCATAACATCTGCAATCTGCATCTTACGGTATGAAAAAATGAGAGGGTAAATTGTGATTGTGCGTTTTAAAGTAAAAATGCTCTTTATCAAATAATACAACTAAAAAATTCTCCGGAGTGTGGCAACGAATACGTAAAACTATTTTAATCTCCTGCAGATATGTGTATGATTTTAGGATTAGGATTAGTATTTACGATGTTTTTGCTTTGCTCAATTCAAGTCCAGGCAAGACTTGGAACTTTCATTTGAGAAAAAAGAGATTCTTGAGTTTTCTTTGCTGTGATGTGTTATGATAGGATGCATGTATACATTAAAATTGGATTTTTTCAAAAACTGTGATAAAACCACAGGAGGGAATTTTCTCTCGTAAACTTGTAATATTGTATAAAATACCAAGATCGTAGTCGTGTGTGTATTAAATAGTTTCCAAGTAAAAACCTAAAAACGTAAGTAGGAAAATGAAATGAAAGACTGCGCAATATGAGCTATATCTGCGCAATACGTGTGTTATTACATTTTTTTCCTATAATAAAATAAAAAGCATTTTAATATGTAAAATATAGTGAAATTTTATCCAGGTTTATATAATCCATTTTCTTGGTTCTTCCTTGTGACTTATGACCACTCTTCACATCAAATTTGAAGCGCCGTCAAACAAACCTACATGTTCATATGTACGTATTTTAGAGATTACATTGAACGTGAAACGCATGCTTTATACGTTCCACGGGGAAAATACTCAGCGGAGAAAATAGCAGGGGGAACTTATTAATTTTTTTGGTGAGGTGAGTAATGTGAATTTGATTGAGTCCAACTCAAAGCCCGACTGTTTTGATGATGTGATGTGATATGATATGAAATGAGCTTAATTTAAGGTGATTCATTTCTCTCTCTCTCTCTTGTCCCGTCTCATATCATTCCTTCATTCATTATCCAGTCCCATTCGCCCACATTTGCAAGTCAAAGCAAGGCACGTTGAGTCAATCCAATCTACATACATAATATATGCATAATATACAAAAATAAAGCACCGTTCTCACATTTTATTATTTTGTAAAGCTTTTCTCAGTAACCTCTATTGTAAACAATAGTAGATTTCTTGCTTTTTCCTCGCATTTACACATTTTTATTTTTGGACAATTCTCATTTTTCGTTTTTCTAATTCGTATTTTACACTAAATACTGTGCATGTGCAGATAGCCCGACACTGATTTAACGGGGAGTACAAAGTAGAGGAAAAAGTTTAGTTTTATCTCATTACTTTTGTTTATGTATTTGTCTATAAAGTTTTTCCTCCTTACCACATGATGTGATGTGATGAAGCGAGAGAGCAAGCTATAACTAACAACACTTGCACTACTTTATTTTTTTCCAAATGAGTGGCAACAGAAACGGATTTTTCTTGGACAAAATGATTAAGAAACTGTCCAAATCCGAATCCGAAAGGGATGAAACGTGAAACAAAATCCCTTTTCTTCCGCGGCATTTCGACATTTCTGCTTTCTTCTTCCTGTGTTCGTTGTACTGTATACAATATTGTACTTTGTACTGCACCGTTCCTTCATTCCAAGTCTAATGACAAAATTACAGTTCATTTCCCCTGAGCTCATCCCTTACACAATATTATTCACTATAGAAAGGGAAAAGACAAAAGACCTTGATAAGGACGAATGCAGAGGAATTGAAACAGAAAAATAGGGACCAAATGACGATGGGAGTAAGAAGGTATCAACAGGACAGGGACAGGGAGCAAATCTAAACCTAAGAGCAAATGGCAAAGAGTAAAGTAGAGACCATCGGCTTTACTTTATCCAAAATCCAGCCAGATACTGGGGAAGAATATACACAATGCACACACGGCATAAAAGACGGTGGCTTATAGTTAATTAAGTGTGTGGGTGGGAAAAATATAAAAGTGTTAATACTCTTTCTCTTCGCCCGGCTTTACTTTTACTTCCTCCCCATTTCCCTTTATTATTCCCTATTTTTCTTTACAAAGTATTAGCCTAGGCCGTCATAACACAAATAGAAATTGACGACTATTACAGGGAGATAAGATAAGAGTGAACGTGTACATTGTGCATACTGCATAATACGCACTATACACACTACCAAAATGAGTACGTACTACGTATTTTTGTTCGACCATTGATCGTTGGCTGCTGAATTGCTTTGTCTATCGTTGATACGTACATGTGAATTTTGGAACTGATGCGTCTGATGCAGTTGCGGTTGTGGGATAAAAGGCAAGGAACCAAAGTCGAGAGATTTGGCACCAAAAACTGCATGTTAAGAATTTCTATTTATCATTGACGAAGCTCCTCTAAAAGGTTTGTCTAGTTTGCACTGTTTTCATTTGTTTCATTTAAATACTTGAAAAACGAAGCAAATTCTTGAGCCTGTTTCAAAATCGACTGTTTAGCTCCTGTACAACCTCCCCAATACCCAACACGTGAAGCGTTAGGCAATGCACTGCAATGGTATACTGAAAGTGAATTGGGGGACTTTGCACAGAATGAATGAATTGAATGAATGGCGTCCGAGTTCTATTGTTTCGCATTGATGTGTATGTATGTGTGTGTATGCACACAAACGGTAAAATATGGTAGATTGTGTACAGTGTTTTTCTTGATGGGGCCATAGACTTTGTCTGAATGCAGTAATTGCACTTGGGATGGTCTCCGCAGAACAAATAATGGATTGGTGTGTGCATTAAGAGTCTTTCTCTCTTCACTTTTCTTCGTTCTTTTTCTTTTCTTTCACTTGTGCTCGCAACAACACTCTCAACGTGGACTTGGTAGCCGTCTCGGGTTTCCTATCCTCATTCATTTTACCCACCGACTAATACTTGTCCGATGGACAAAATGACCAAAATGTACATACACCATACACGAACTCAAAACAAAACCGAAGGTCTAGACGATGACCAACAGAATTTGTGTAATACGAGCATACACATGCATGATTCTCAATCCTCGCTCACATATATACCAAAGTCGAACGTTGTTTCTTCCTGTACGTATGTATTCTTTCTTTTTATCCAGGAAAAACCAAAAGCCAACTTATATATAAGGAGGAAAAGTGTAAATGTAAAGCAAATTTTGCTGTAAATAGTCGGTATAATAGTGCGATTGTACTCGTATTCTATGTAGAATAGACGAGAATACGAGAAGACAGAAAAAACGTTGGCTGCGGTCCGTCTGCATTTGAGAGATATTAGTATTACATGAGAGCTGGACCAAAGTTTTGTGTAGAAATGGATGTATTGTATAATGTATAGTTGAATGTGGTTGCAGTGTGCTTAAAAGATAGAAGTATGTATACATAATACATACATTATATACATATGTGTATCAGCATAGAAAAGACGCCTGATTGTGAAATGGTCATATCCACAATCCAAATCCACATTCAAGTTCACTAGCTCTTTCCCCATTCCCGATTTTTCTTTTTCCATCCTCGTCGTCGTTTTTTTCTCTTTATTCATCTGAGGAGAAACATTAGACGGAGAGAGAGAGAGAGAGAGACTTTCCCCCTCCCTCTTCGATTCCTCTTCATCTTCTTCTTGGGCTTGAATGTCGACGTCGAGGTTGATGCCACTGCCAATGTCAATGCCATGGTCGATGACTACTCTAGCATAGCATACCACACTGTTTGTCATGGAGTTTTGCCCTTTGTTCTGCGCTTCCCCTACTTTCCCTGTATTGCTCACTGCTCACATCACTTCACTTCAGTTTCAGATAAAAAAATTCTAATGATAATAATACCATCATATACAGCTCTCGTTTTTATATTGTATATATTGAGCATTGAGACTTGAGGCATTGAGAAAAATTGGTCTACAAGCTACAAGTCAAAGGGAAAAGCTACTCCAAAATTAAAAATCAATCATGGTTTTTCTTACATGATTTTAAAATCTACCACACTCGTTTAACTTCATAAAACCCGTCTTTTACGTTTAATTTTTAGTTGAGCTTTTATACACTCCATAAATTTTAAAAGTCAAAGTTAGTTGCTGTTTTCCCCTAATCCTAGATAATATGCACATACAATACGCGGTCACACATTTATCTCTCAATTAGAAATCCTGCCCCGTTTCTCCTTCCTCAAAAGCAAATATGGTGCCAATCTCTGAAGCCAACCCCAAGCTCAAACGTGCAGCCTTTTACCAATACGTATGTATGGTTGAGAATGAGAGCACAACGATTCAAATCCGAACCTCAAATATGTACAGATATCTACACAGATGAGTATTTACTTGTTAGCGGCAAACAAAAGATTTAATTGACACAAGAGATTAGAATTTCTACTTTTACGTAAAGGGACGACGAAGGGCAGAGAATTTGTGAAGAAGCGAAGGGGGGAGGAGAGGGAATCAACTATCAACCAACAAAGATTAATTTTGATTCGACGACCGGAGGATTATGCATGAATTCAAGATTCAAAGCATAAGTAAAAGTTATAAATTATACATATACATATGTGGACAAAACAGAAAAAGTCAACGACAATAGTAATCCGTCTTGAATTTTCAAGCCGTTGCTCTTGCCTCAAAAATAAAGTTCATGTTCAATGAATTTTCAATGTTCAATGTTCAATGAACATTGTTCATGAAAATAGAGTACACGGTGAAAGTTGGTATTTTACCCAGGCGAATAAACATTTCTGAGGATCTGAAGCATCAATTACGTGCATATAATTTCTGCTCCCTTCACACTAATACATACAACATGATGGGTAATGCTTTTAAATACAAAAATTGTTTTTGGTTTTCCGAAAAAAATGCGAGCTATGTATATACAATATACGTATACAGACATAACGGGAGGCTTTTCATTTTTCATTGTGCAAACAATAAACACGGTTGATAAATGACTTGAAGAAATATCCTCTCATATTTCACTTTCAGTACGGGTTTCATTTCCCTTTTCTTTTGCACTGTTAGATGTGCATGCGTGCATTTCAGTATAGTGTTTTCCCCTTCGTATATATAATTTGTGCCTTTCACCTGGGCCACGTGACCAACATGCATACAGTATATGCCGTAATATGTGCACAATGCATATCTGTTTCTGTTTACACTCCAGACAATTTAAATATTTAATAAGCCTATTTACGTCCTATTCATATTCTTGAGTCATTTTTGAAAGCTCCTTTTTTCCGTCATTGTCTTATCTTCCATCCTCACATTTTCATTTCCCGCTTCACCCTTTACCTTATTACCATCTTTTTGTATCGATTTAGGTTACAACCTGAAATTGGAGTGAGGCACTTAAATTATGCAAAATTTCTACAGTCTACGTCTACAAGTTTCTGTCTGGGGTTCGACTTGAGAACTTTGGAAAATATTTGAAAACAGAACGAAAATATACACGCATCGTGCATTGTGCATATTCGGTATTGAGTATTACGCCTTTTGTGTATAATATATTGCGCTTATCTAAAACGAGTGACTGCGGAATAAAATAAGTGTTGAAATATTAATGCTCAACTAATGGATCAATGTCACGACGAAGAGAGACAGCGACAGAAAAAATAGGGGAAGCGAAAGAGAGAGGAGGAACGCCCGAAAGAAAAACAAAGGAAAAAATATACGGATATAAGGGGAAATGTACACAATTCGGCATATGCACTCAATAGATAAGCTAGAAGACAGAGACAGAGAGTGAAAGTTGTTGAGAAGACGCCGGAACCAACGAAGAAGAAGAAGGGAGGACACAGCACAGCAAAGGCGAAGAGGCAAAGAAGGAGATATTTGAATGGTAATCGGAAGCGTGGCGTAAGTGAACGCATCATTTAGGTTGTGTTGGAAAAATTTGAGTGAGATTCAATACGATCGCACTTAGGTATGTACCTACTCCCCTTTCTATAATACATAATATGTACTTACTTTGTACACATTATAAATGTTGTGTACAGTGTTGTGAGATAGGGAATGATAAAGAAAACTTGGACGTTCCATTCCATTCCATTCGGATTCAGATCTCTCTCTTATCTTTTACACAGATATTTCCCCGCCTGCCACTTTTCTGTTTTCTGTGTTTCTATCTCTCTACACTCTACACACTTTTGACGTTGCAACTTGAGCTGGGACGACAAACAAAGAGAGCTAACAAAGGAGAGTCCCAAGAAGAAGAAGAAGAGGCAGAACAGGGAAAAGACTGCATTTGGCTACAGAATATAGAATATATATCGGCAATACAATATAACATTTTTGGGAAGAAGAAGACCAAAATTTTGTCTCTCCCTGTTCGACACCATAGAATGTAGAATAGAATACACTGTATATTTTCACTTTCCTTTGCCCTTCCTTTGGTTTTTGGTTTAGGTTTTGTGTTAGGTTTTGGTTTCGGTTTTGACATTGGCAGCGGCATGGACTTGCTTGGTCGTTCCCCTCCGCTGCAATCCAATTCAATCCGATGCAAGTCACAAAACGCGGTGCAATCCTAGTCCCAAACTACAAGTTGAGGAACAAGTTGTGTTGTAATAATACAAAATACAACTTTATCTCGAGTCTCTCGATAGGAAAAGAAAAAGGAGAATTCAGATAGTTCATGTGCATGATGACAAAGACAGAACGAGTACGACTAGCGCACTATTCTGCTTTACGAACATGACTACAAACCCCGGTCCCAGTCCCAATCGTCCCTTTTTGTTCTAACTTTTGAACATTGAGTCAAAACTTTCTACTGCGATTTCCCTGTCTGTCTTAAGTCTCGAGATAGGCTGCTATGGTTGCTCGCTTACTATTTCACCACTTGCGGTCCTAAGTTTGCCCTCGTTTCCTAGGTCAAACGAAATAAAATTTTGACTTCGCTGTCTCTACTATTAAATAAAAATTGTGGCATTTTTGTCAATTTTTTACAAATACAAACATGATTTTGGCTAAGAAAGGCTAGACTGTTCAAAAGCCCATTAACCCAGTACATAAAACAAAAGTTGTGTTTGAAACAACTTTTTTTGTTTTTCAGGTGAAAATAATGCAACTTTCATCTATTCCTGTAGAAAAAATAGAAAAAGAAATTTAAATGAATAATAAATGACAAGATAAGAAAAAATTGCACTGGCAAGTCATCAAATAATAATCAAACAACCTGTTTACTTTATACTGCGTGTAATAATGCCATGTACATAGTTCAAACTTTTCTGATATCTGTACAACAATCTGAAATTTGGGATGCATCAAGTTCAGCATTCAGCGTATTACATAACTTATTATGGGGATATCAAAGTATATGAATTAGAGTCGATTACCTTTTACGTCGACTGTCTGCCGGCTACATAATACAAAGTACATAATGCACAGTGAACTGCATTGAACTTACCAAAAATCGAACCCTATTCTAAATAATATTGGGAAATAAAGTGATGATGACTCATCATTCAAGACGGGAGAAAATAAAACGGAGACGAGAGGAAGAGGAACACGCACAAAACTACAGCCATGCCAAGAAGGAGCAAGTTGAAGAACAAGAGGGAAATTGAATTATGTTTGAGTATTTTGTATTTGGCCTCGTCTACACTCTTCCTGTTTTGAGTCAGTGAATGTGCATTCAACACTTAAGTGTGGATGAGGATGCACTCCCTATTTTGAATATAACAAAGGGCAGCCTCGTAAGTACGCCAACAATGCAATGATGACGACCGACAGAATAAAGTGTGGAGTGCAACAGGAAGAGGGGAGAGCTACTCCATTTGAAAATTTGTGGGCATTTTACTTCAGCTTTCATTTTCATTTCACCAGCTTTTCAACTTTCATCTTGGCTTTCGCTTGGCCCGATTTTCAATACATTTCAAGTGTTTTAACCGAATTATATACAGCTGAAAATGAATGTGTATGGTGATTTCATAAATAAATAAATAATAATATGACTGAAATCGATGAAATTTGGAACCAATGCTTTCATCGTTTTAAACCTTTTTTGCTTCCAGTTTGCCGTTTATAGTACGTAAAAAAGCATCTTGCAAGGAAAACAGTCCGTCAAATGAATTGCTTATGCAGTGTCAAACCTCTTTAATAGTTAATTGTAATAATGATGTTTTACTACATGACATGGTCTTGATGGGAGAAAGGTCAACACTTATATCGTCATCGCATTGAAAAAAGCCGAAGCCACCACCGAAACTCAGAATACAAGTGAAAGGAAATCTATTTGTCACCAAACTGTGTGTATAAAAACATATTTGTATGTAAGTGGTATAAGAGACCAAAAGTGAAGCCGAGGGGTAGGGTGAAATATCGTGTGATATTCATTATTTCCATTGGATTTTTTGGCTAGTCATTGTAAAACTAGGGAGAAAGCGATTTGAAAGTAAGTGTATGGGCACATAAAAAATAGTCATATTTTGTGCATATACGGTTTGCGGGAAAATGTGCAGACGAGCAAGCTGTACTTGTACAATAGAATACTTGCAGTTGCACTTGTAAGTAAACACAATTAAGGGGGAAATCCTTTTCTTTGGCCATTCTATTCCATGTCCCGTTCCATTCGATTCGAGCCAATGTTCCATCCTATTTTCTCTCATTTTTCAATTCTTTCTCTCTTACTTTGCTCTATCTCTCTCCCCAGCGCATTTTCATGCTTATATGTTCATGTTCCACTCTGAGTCCAAGGCGTAGCCAAAGTTGACATAAGAGAAGTATACACTATACATTATACAAACACACAACACAACAGGCAAGTCTAGCCAAAAATCTAAAAGTCTGTGCATTTGCCCTTATGAAAGGTTTTCTTCTTTGCTTGTCTTTTCTTTTATTCTATTGCTTTCCCTTTCCCTCTTAGCCGTCATTGGCAGGTTCTTTCAGCCTTCCCTTTCTCTTCTTATGCTGTTAGTTCCATTTCGATTCCGCCGCTGTTATGTCATATTATGTATCGTATCTCGTAATATTATGATATCAATAAATGGGGAGCTTTCTCAGCCCACATTGCATTGAGATGAAAGGGAGAAGAGAGAGAGAGAGAGTGAGGCGGGCGGAAGCCCAAAGAAATTCAAGTGACTGACACTCCTCTTATTTTCTCTCCTTCTTGTCTCATTTCTATACGTTACACTTACAAATGTTTATATATATATATTATACTGCCAAACTTTTTTTGATGACACGGACGATCCAAAGCCAAACTGCACAGTTGACAAACTTGAACTTGTACATTGTACATACGTTTAACAATACAAAACATTTTTTCGATAGATTTTTACATAGATTGCAAGATATAATATTGCACTATGTGCAACTATGTATATTCAGGAAAATTTGAATACTTTCTAACATAGATATATATATTGAATGTATTTTTAGTACGAGAACTTTTGAAAGCAGAAAAGCTTGATTTGTATTGAATGTTGAAACTCAAAATCAATTTGAAATTTTGTGGGGGTCGTTTCAAGCCCAGAGTTCCAAGTTTTGAGTGTAAACATTGAGACATCATCACGACCATCAGCCATCACATCACCGTTGCCTTAGTCATCGGCATTATTTTATGCACAAGGAGGTTTGGCTCCAACTCCATTGAAATGGAGTCGGAAGAGAAAAAGTAGGGAAAAACACTGGTTAATACTTCCCATATGCCTTTCATCCCAAACCACTTGAGTCGGCTTCATTCCACTCAAAAAATTCAATAGTGTGAAGGGCAAGTCGTCTCTTCTCTGTCAAACAATCGTGGAAAAGTTCCGTCAGACTCATCCTACAACTGTGTAAATAAGTCTGAGAATCTCTGCTTTAATATTTATAAACGGCGTGAACTTGCATTCGGCTGCTAAACAGCAAACAACGTGTCATAGACAGCAGAAAAATGTAGAGTCTTTAATAATATAGAGTTTTGGCAGCATAAGCATTGTTTTTCTTTAGCTTTTTTAAATTACTTGATGACTTTGTAGAATTAAAATTATTTTTTTATGCATGTATAATCTATAATACATTCGACAGATTCGGACTTTAAAGAGCTGAAACTTTAAAAAACTAATGAAAAGCTTGTTCCCTCGATTTCAACCTCTAGAATAAAAGATTATACTTTAGGTTTTCGGAATGTTTTAGATTGAATGTGAATGACAGAGCATCCTCCTCATTGACACAAGCCTCAAGTTCAAGTTCAAGGATTTTATGAATTTATACATAGGGTAGTAGCTTTGACTATACAGATTTTTACATAAAAATACGCAAGATATAATAAAAAATTGTGATTTGTGGCACTGACTTGACTTTGACTGGAGAAAGAAGCGAGCAAGCTGATGAACAAGGGAGCGACGAGAATGCTTTAGCTTTAAAAGAATTAAAAGGAGAGGAAAGGAAAACCCTCAAGTGGAGTGAGCTGAGACTCAAGTTGAGTCGAGATGGCGAAATCAAAAGGAAACTTTCAGAAGCACGCAGTCCCAATCCTCATTCACACTCTCTATATAATACTTTCTACTCAATCAATCCGCCCGCTTATTTTCTCTACTATAGTAATACTATGTACTGTATTTTTATCCGAGTGTACAGACTGAACATTGAACATTGAGCATCCCCAATTCACACCATATTGAGCATGACGAGAGCTTCACTTCATATCATACACAGAACTCGCTCCTCTTCACATTACACTCAAGTCTCAACTGCAGAAAGAAAGATGCACTAATAATAATATGTACATAGTCGTAGTAATAATGGAGCCGCCAGCTACTTCACGTCACAAACTAAATATAACAGGGAGACAGACGGCGGTGTGTTGTGTCTGGAAATATTGTGGATCTAAATCTACTGTTTTGGTTTTGACTTGAGACTCGAGTCAAGGTTAGCCCTTTCCTTCATTGTCAATAAGTGTACTTATGTATGGAGAGTCTCCTAAACGGAGGCTCTGAGACATTTATAGAGACAATTTTCCTACGCTCAACTATTATCGAACATATTGAGTTTGTGATGTATTGTAGCTGCAGATAGTATGCAAGTAATGCAATAAATTATATTAAGCTGTGCTCAAGAAAACCATCATCATCATTATTATTATCAGCTACAGCTGGCTTGACTTTCTCAACACGAGAAAGGGAAAGAGTAGTCAAGAGTGACTCGAGGCAAAGAATCTGTACTAAAGTCAATGCCCAAAAGTTTTGGTTGCTTTGGCTTCTGTTTATTTGTCAGAAAAGTAAGAAGCTATAAGCTATGCAACCTAAAAGACTGACGTACAGATTTTAAACTATCGCCCAAACTGTACGGATTACTTTATAGTTGGTCGAAATTTCGATTGTATAGTAAAATTGACATTGATGCTCAGAATTTATTCACACTAAAGGCCCATTTAACTGAATGCAGCGACTCATTATTCACATAGGCGATAGAATTGCTGCAGAGCTGATGAATACTTATATGCAATTAACTTGTGCATCGATGCAATTACGTTTTGCTTTGGGACTTGGAGTGAAAAGTGAAAACGAGAGATCTAGAGTATCATAATATACTTGATGGTCGACGCGCAGCATTTTGTATAGACGTTTGTACAACATTTCATAGGAATAGGAAATGCAGACAATACATTTTGAGAGTCGAATGCATGGTGTATGGTGGAGGTGGATGAGTGACTACTCAGATCCCACCAAATTTCATTATATTTTATTATGCATTTTAAACAAGAGAAAGAGGAAGAAAAGAGTGACAAGGACCATTATGGCGTTCGTGCATTCGAGATTCGAAATCGGTCTCTTTGAGAATTGAGTGCATCTGGTTTAGCTTGGCTTTTGCGTTTGTTCCTATCGCTTGCTCAACACTTTGCCTCAAGTGATATTGAGCTAGCACGAGGAGACAACAGGCAACAGGAGAAGCAATACGCATGTATAATGTACACTGTGATATTGTTCTGTGAAGCAGCAATAGAAATTCTGCATAAAGGAAGAGAGTCCTTACTGCACTATCTGTTGATTATTGGGTTAGTTAGACTCCTCAATACGAACAACGACTGGGGAGATCATGGCAGCCTTTGAATGCAGGGTGGTTAAATTTTATCAATATTGAAGAGACAAAGGCTTTCAAGAAACTGAAAACTCATGTATTGACTTTGTTGATTGTTGCTGTCATGGATTATGTAAAAGGTTTAACTTGCGAACTTTGAATCGAGAATCCAACCGTTTTCGTGTGTAAAAACAATAACCGCAAAATAAAATCCAGTTGATTTCAGGAGTAACTATAACGTAATTCCATTTTACACTTATTTTTACCGGAATTTTCAGTAAATTCCGGGGTTTCCATACGCAGGGTGAACACCTTTAATTTTATCACAAAGTACAGATTAAGGGCTCATAGTTACGCATCTCATGCTTTTGTTCTTGAGCAAATGTGCTTACGATTCAATAAATTCAAGTAAATCGTACACCACACGCATACGCGTTCTGACAGTTTGTCCTCCCAATTTGTATATAGTCTAGTGACGGTAATTTGAATATAATTGTGGCCAAAAGCTCCAAGGCTTGCTGGTTATTAGTCGCCAAAATTCACACTTGCATTTCGTACACCTCCGTATAGATATTTAAAATTAACTTCATACCACGCATTTGTCTCTGTACACAGTAAAATCTACTGTATTGCAATGCATCGCCATGGCAAGAAAAACCGCATTGGGCATAGTCCTGTTTCAGCTAACGAAATCATCAGCGGGTTTTGATTTCACTTATAATGTGTGGTTTGCAATTATTTCCATGTGTGCACAGAACGGGAAGGAAATTCGTCGAATCTAGGTTTTTTAGGTGACGATTTTGTGCATTTTAATCAAACTTGTATAGCTGTGTATTGCGTAACTTCAAAAATCCGTGGTACACGAAGTAATCTCCGTATTCAAGTTAAAGGGCCTACTGTATGTAAGTATCATATCCATTTTACATGCATACATTTTAGTGCCATGTTATACAATGAGCGATGCATATAAACATACGGAATACTGAATTCTGGATTAATACAGTCTTCCATAGTCAGTGTACACTGTACAGTGTACACTTTATGTACATAGGCATGTGTAAGAGCTTTAGCTTTTACTTATAAGTAAAAGCTAAAGCAAGGAGCCTATTTCTGTACATATATCCTTGGTCTTTCAAAGGTTGAGCACTCAATGCATTTAAAGGCCAATAAAATTGACAAATGATTCCCATAACTCTGTCTGATTTAAATGGAAAGGCATTCATCTTTCCTATTTATACTCAAAGTGTTTTTACAAAAAAGAAGCCAAGCAAAAAGCCATCGCCATTTATATTATATTTTCTGCATCTTACATCTCCATTTATTTTAACGGTAATAGATGAGACTTCCCAGTCTAAAAGTGCGCCTCGCTATGTCCAACATTCTGTTTTACGGAAAAATGAAGAAAATGATGACGATGGTGAAAACATCCATTAGATTCAATTCACATTGCTCATTTATGAACGCACATTACCTTTTGCTTTGAGATCTTATTCTGAAGTAACTATTGGTGCAAAACAGTGCAATTTACAAGAATAAGTTCGTAAAGTTTTTATTTTAGAAAAATATTTATGTACTGCATACTTACTAATCTTTTAGCTGTTAGCCCGTTTTAATTTTGAAATCAATTAAATTTACTCATCTTTTTTACATTGGAGGCAACCTAAATTGCAAGGCTATGGAATAAAAGTAGTGGCACTCCACAATTTCGGATAATTTCATCAATTTTACAATCAAATAAAATTAAAATCAAAAGAAAAGTCTTTCAATCAACTTCCTATCTGTATTGGTTGACTAGTTTAAGGGTTTCTCCAGTCGGACTTTCTCCAGCACAAAAAGAAGCAAAGAAGGCAATTGAGATGATAGAAAATAGAAAGAGAAATGAATGAATGAAAAGACGGACGAGGGGCTTTCGCAAGTCTGCTTGGGATGATAAAATGAAAAGGATTTAGCAGGGTATTTGGTAGATTATGCCGAAGAATGGAAGGAATAAGAAATAATAAGGTTCCTATGTATACTATAGATTAGACTAAAAGAGCGGGAGTAAACCAAAGGACTTCAGAAAGGATGGCGAATTTCACTTTGGTAGGTACTTTCATACCTGCTGGCACAAAATATACAATAATATATACTTATAGATATAATATAAAAAGACATCAGATCTAACAAAAATTGTACTTTTTCAACATGTTGTACTTACAATGAGGATCTGTCAAAGTTACTTCCATTTTCTCCTGATACACGCACAATGAAACAGAACTAAATGAGCCTCAAAATGTACCATTCTATGCTTTCTCTTAAAAAAAACGCACGATGTACATTATACAGATAGGTTGAGGAACAAAAAGGCTGGATGTGCAATGTGCGTTTTACAGTTTCTTTCCGCTAGATTTTCAGGACGACGTTTTTGTATTGGAGTGATTTCACATCAAATATAAAATAAACTTTTACTTTCTTTCAATAGAAAAGCCTTCGTTGGCTATCGATTTGCTTTCTTTAGTTCCGGAAAAATTAGCATTCAAAATATTGGCTCAAGCAAAATATTTCTTCAAAGGAAAATGTGTTTTCCGAGCAATTTTACAGATCGAGGTTAATTTTTCAGATTTTTTTGAATGTTTTTGCTTTTTTACAAAAATTTGCCCGTAACTATTAACTAAAGGGCAAAAACTTGGCTCTTACTTCAAGTTTGTCAAACCCCGTTATTTTACAGTTTTGTACTTCTGGCATATAATATTTTTACGTAAGCATCGATATTATACTCGTATTGCTTTTCTTTCTTCTACATTTCTTTTCTCGGCCTCCTGTGCCTCTTATGTCTTCCTCCATGAAATGGATCTTTTGTGGGTAAGACTTGCATGTACAATATGTGTATAGTGTATATGTACACGAATTTTATAAATGGGTAGAAAATATGGAGCGTATTATCCTCTAGGATTACAGAACTATGAAAAGGGAGAGGAGGAGTAATGTGAGGAGACGCGTGTATCTTGTGTGTGTGTGTGTGTGTGTGGTTAAATATTATATTATCTGTGCATGTGGATGTAAGTGAGACGTATGGTGTGGATGTGGATATGGATTTGCCTGTATTTAAGCTTATGGTGTGGAAGATGAGAGGAGAGAAGAGGCAAGGAGCTGTTCAGCTGTATTCCATGTATATTCCACATTTCGGATTTTTTGGGGAGGAAGGTGAGGACGAGCGAGAGAGAGAGAGCGAAGGAGAAAAGGAGAAGAGACAAGATAAATAAAGGTTATTTTGTGGGGAAAATTATGAGTTGAGAAAACGGAAAAGAAACTCACTCTCTCTCTCTCTCATTTTCCTCTAGTTCTTCCTTTTCTCCTGTGCGTCTTCTCTCAAAAACGTATGGAGATTTACCGTGGAGCTACAATATATTATATGCATGTGGGTACTTACTGTATCTAGTATGCCATTGTATGGTGTACTATATGGTATGATATAGTATTAAAACACGATCCTGTGAAACATCCGCCCCTCTCCTCCTCTCTTCCATTTAGTATCTCTACATTTACCATTTTGCTATACAAACTATGTGCACATTATACGTATGCATATAGGACCGGGTTTAGCTCCTATTTCTATTACTTTTCTACCAGTTTCGCCTCATTTTTCAAGAAAAATCCAAAACGGTCTACATTATACATACATAAATAAATACATACATCAGTATTTTCCTGACTGAGGGTGTGTACGTGTGCTTACTTTATTTACATAATATTTCAACAAAACATTGATATGATGGTCGTGCCATAATTCATAAGTTAATACGGTTAAAATTATGGTGATTTTTACCGTAAAAGTTTTGAGGCAAAATGTGTTTTTTCTTTCGGTGTTTTGATGCTACTACATAAATCTTTATACACTTAATTAAGATTTTTATGGGTCATTTTTTACCCCCAGACATTATAAGTTGCACAAACAAATGAAAAGAAAGTCCATAAAAAACTAAAAATCTCGGTGCTCTACTAAACTATACAGACGCCACGGTTTCTTACTACATGATATATTGTATTACATACAATTAATGGATCGCAAGCTCAACATTTAATCCATGTGCCAATTTTCGGGAAGAATTTGATATTAAAAAGTAAATGAAATTGTGTAGATGGCAGACGGTATAGCTATGGAGGCATGATAATCAACTCTCAACTGCCAATACGTATAAGAGTACGTGACTTTTGGGCAGTTTTTCGCTTTCGGACGAAAATCTATATTATTTTCGTACAAAATGATGAGTGACAAGATTGTTCTCAATTCTATAAGATAAGATGTTGGACTGATAAACGTTTTTTTCTGCGATTTGTGTAACATGCAAAATAAAAATGTATGAGTTCCAAAAACCAATACAGAAAATGGAGATAAGTAAATGGTAAAAAAGAGAGCTCAAAATTTTGCCTCCTTTACATTGATGTTATTGAGTTTTGGGAATCTCAAATCTGAAACCTCAAAACTGTTGTTCAACATGTAACGTTTAAGGTAGAAATTCAAAAGTACAAAGTAGTCATGTGTTTCCAATAAAAGAGCAGCCATGTTCCGTTTGAATTCAAAGCTGAACTTGAATTATTTGACTCGAGGAATACTTGAGACGCGACGACGGATTTGCATGTGCATACCCTAAGGATAAAGGATAAGGATAAAGAGCAGTTGCAACTTGGGATTTACAACATAGTATGTAATATGTAACGTATGTATTTATATGCATTATTACGTATACACAGACATCTGCATCTTTGTCCTAGTCTCCGGATTCCGATTCATGCATTCATGCAAAGTCGGAGTCGGATTTTCAAGTTGCCGTTGAATTTGTATTCAACTGTATGTGAACCGTTAAACGGGGCGAAAAATCATTTTTTTTGAAACGTTTAGACTTTTAGCCCTTCTTATTTTTTTTTGACCGATTTTTTTTGGGTCAGCGTTGAAAGGAAATCGACCGTAAATAAATCACCATAACCGAAGAATATGCTTTAAATTTAAGAATTTTCATTTTTTTCAAAAACGTAGCCCAACTTTTATTAAGAAGTTTAATTTTGATGTTAATAAGCTTGACCTCTGCGGGTGACCTTAAAAATTAATTGTTTTAAGAAAATTTTCAAGGGGTTATTCAAAATTTGCATTAAAATACAATAAATAAAAAATATTTAACCCCGCTGAGGTCTTAACTTTTCAAGAAAATTGGCCATGTCTATAGGAGAGTAGATACCATGTAAAGAGAAGACGAGTACCAAGCGTAGGTAAAAGAGCGTAAAAGCTCTCTTTACTTGTCTGCGGCTTCTTCATATTCTTCCTATCCTTTGCTGCATTCAATATGCGCTTGCAGCTTGCACTCAAACACTTGAATATTTCAGCCCGGTTGAACACATGATAATATTAAGGAGGCTTGGCATCGACACCGGCCGAATATGTACAATGTACAGATGATTTGAAGCATGCAGTACTTTTACGGCTAAATAATTTTTCCAACTGAACAAACTGCCATTAGAAAAATTATTTTTTGTAAAAGCTTCAATTTTAACAGAACTTTCTCCACTATCGCAATAAAAAACGAAGAAAATTTGGTCTTCTTTAGTTCATGCCAAACCTGTGTTCAGCCTCATAACTGTATAGTGTATAGCCTCACCGCAATTCTTTTGGTAGACTGTAGATTATAGTTTAGATCCTTCTGCATGTCCTCTCAAAAGAGGAGAATGGAGAAGGAGAGGGAGAAAGGTGGGCAAAAACTAATATGATAGTTACAATGGGAAAAGAAGAACCGACGAAGACGGAGAGAGAGAGAGAGAGAGAGAGAAGAGGAGGGTGAGAAATTCCTGGGCTGTAAATCATTCAAGTAGTCGCAAACAAATTCCTATGAGCACGGCACACCAGCCAACCAGCGGAGAATGAGCAGCCCCACACAACAAGATACAAATACAAATACAATAGACAACATACATAAGTACAGTACAAAACGGTACAACATTACATTGGCAGGATACGAAGAATATGCGGAAACCAGCACATCAAGGGCAGCAGAAGCAGGAGCAGAGAACGTAGCTTCTCTTCCTCTTTTTCATCCCCCAAAACGCCAAGTACAGACAGTAAAATACATATATACAATATGCATACAAATACATGGCTCTCCATCGGCGTCTCACAGTCACAGTGCTCCATGCCCGATGTTCGATACTCAACATCCGAATTCTTCTCTCCAACATGAGAAGCTTTATCGTCCGTTATATTATGTATCGCAGTTTCCCTTTCAATTTTCGAGTACTTGAAAATTCTCTCCTTTGCCGTTGCCGTCCAACTCCGATTCCAAAAGTTCGGCGGTGTCCAACTTTCAAGCCTGATATTCTGCTCCTCCTTATCAGACCACCTTTTCCTTTCCTCGCTTCCTGTCACTTTTTCACGAGCACACACAAATATATCATGGAGGTCCACATGTAAGATGTAAATTTTCCGCCACTCTTTTCACATCATGGCCAGCATTTTCCCTTTGTACAGTAAAATATGAAATGTGAGTGGATGCAAGGCGGGTGTTTTGTGGGAGGATCTGTATTATTACGTATTATGATAAGATATGACAAGCTTTCACACGACAGGAATATTAGGCACACACTTACTTATTTTTTTGTGCAAGCTATACATACATTTTACATAGGTATGTACATATTTAGTGCAGGGATAAGTCTGCAAGTTTTCGAGAGCGATGATTCCCTTTCCCTCCTACTTTTCTGCCTTTTCTTCGTCTTGCTTGTTGGGCTTCTTCCCTGTCGGAATTTCCGCCTTCGATTACTTCTTCTACACACACTTTTATATGCATGTATAATGTATAGTAAACTGGATACAAGAGAGGTCGGCTTAAATTCTCAAGCATTGAATACTGAATGTCGAAGCTGAGTATACATATCTCGCATGTGTAAATAAATATGTAAATAATACCACTATCAATGCAATGCAATGCAATGCATTTATGGGTCATAACCTCGGGCCAAACGAGGGCCTCGAAAAGCAGCAAGAAAACCTCGTGGCTTTCCTCGGTA
>JAQIVE010000704.1:0-32759 GCA_034698285.1 Sminthurinus bimaculatus | reverse complement strand
TGTCTCTATATAATATAAATAATATAATATGATGCTTCCAACTACAATTTGCAATCACTGCAGTGCCTTACAACTAGAACTACAACCACAATCGCAATTGCAATCGTAATCGAAATCGTAATCATAAAGTCAAGTCTAAAGCTATACGTCTATAGTCTAAAGCAGGATTAAGTAAATTTCCTATAATACCAATAATAATAATATTAGGTTTGTCTCTTAGATTTTCCATCTTCAATCTTCAACAAACTAATAATACTAAAATACAACATAATCTGAAAGACCTGTTTGTTTGTTTGTTTTGACTTTACCGTGTTTCTTTGTCTTTGCCTATGTAATATATGTATATTGTTCATCTTTTTATTTTGTGATTTTATTACATATTACCTACTACCTACGATAATTTCAACTGTACCTGCATCAACTTTTCTTGTTTTGGATCTGGATCTGGATGTGAATCTCAATTTGAACCTACATACATTTGTGCTCAGAAACATCTCGTGGAATAGTTTGAGCTAGATAAATAAATAAATGGAAATATAAATGCTGCAACATATATCTATATATCTACTTATTATATGCAATGTGCTATGCAGTGTTTTGGAAACTTTAACTGGTGTGTGATGCGGCAAGGAATTCGGATTCTAACTGTATAATACATACAAGCGCTTATGGGACTGCAAAGGAAAAAAGTCAAAAAAAGTGAGCGTGAGCCAATAAAGTCAAAGCCCAAGCCAATGTACAACTTATTATGATTCATTCTGGATGGTAATAATAGTACCACAACACAAGCACACACACGAGTTTGTATTATAAATAATATAAATAATAGTGGAGTGTATATACACTGTATACTGTGTACTACCAAATCCAACATTGGGGGGCCTGAACTGAAGTGAACTGAACTGAAATTGAAATTGAACCAGAGAAAGGACAAAAGGGAGAGAGGAAAACAGAAAAACAGCTGTCTGATGTCTATAATATATAGATGAAATCATCTCTGGGAATTTCCTCTAATATTGACTGTATAACAAGATAGTAGCATATATATATATAGCTGTAATATTATTACTGCTACTACACGAGTACGAGTTCTATCTGTGTGTATTTGCTCCCCGGAAAATACAAATACAAATATCAGTACAGTATCTCTCTCTATATACTTCTAATGCAGTAGCAAGTTGCAAGTGCCTTTCTCTTTGGCTGAGGGTTGACTTTTGAATTGGAGTTTTGAGTTTAAGTGCTGTTGGGTGTGTTAATATCCCTGTTTGAATTTTTGGATTTTTTCCCTTCCCTGCGTCTCTTCCATCACCATCCGCATATCATGGTATGAATGTAATGATGTGAATTTTGGATTGTGCCTACACTCTATCTACATACATACAAGACTAAAACAACTACAGCATTGCATCGTATTGTCGACAGTCTGCACCATTAACTCCATTGGATCGGATTTGGATTTGGACTTGGATTGCATTACACCATAAGTAAGTATACTATACACATACACAATATACACATACGTGAGTTGTGAAGACAGTATTTTTTTCCCTTCTTTCTCGGGTCGTTTTATATACATACACACGCTTTATATAATAGTAATACACATGATGCATGTGGAAAATTGCCCGAGTAGAGTAAAAGAAACAAGAACGAGAACAAGAACAAGAAACAAGAGGAAGAGTGTAAGTGCGGAATACCAAATACAAATACCAAGTGAAATGTGGGGGCATAGATAGAAATATTTTCATCACTCAGTCACTCTCTTTCTCTCCGTCTTTCCAACTAGGACGTAAATAAAGCCGGGTTTTTACACTGAGTCAAACTTGTCTCTTTCTTTCCTTTTCTCTCTCTCTCTCTCTCTCTCTCTCTCTCTCTCTCTCTCTCGGTGGATGGATCCGATCCCTGGTTTTCTTGTGAGAAAAATTTCGCCAAGTAGACACGTCTTGTCTACATACTTGCATGCAATCTACATAATATGATATAATTTAAGGAATACATTATACATTATACACATAAGTAAGTACGTACATGCATATAAAGATAGGACGATGATTTTGCTCCTGTTCTTCTTCTTCTTCGTCTTCATCTTCATCTTCCCTCCTGTGTGTCTGCTCTGTTGTCTTGTGTTTGGTTGGTGTGTGACGACCAAAAAGATTTCCATTAGTCAGCGATCCTTTATTATTACCCTATACATTATACGCTGAGTTGGAGTTGGATTTGTTGTTGGTTGTTGCCGTTGGTTTGCTTTTGGTTCGTGGTTCGTGCTTGTATATTATGCTTAGACTCTCTCGCTCGATTCTCGATTCATCTTCACTTCATGTTCAATGTTCATACCATACCATACATACAAATGTGAATGTGACTCTGACTTCAACTTTTCCAACTTCAACATCAACTGCAGTGTGCAGGAATACCAAGAGCAGCGTGAACGTAACAAAACTGCTGTAGCACTCTAGACGCGTATAATAATATAGTAGTGTATAATATAATATAGCAAACAGCTAGGGCTAGGATAGGATACAAACTTCAAAGCTCACAAGAGGAGGAAGAAACAGAAAAAAGAGGAACAAGTAGAAGGAAAAGAGGAGAAGAAGACGAAGACGAAGACGAAGAAGAAGAGCGTAAGTAATGTAATATTATTATATAGAATAGATTTAGACTAGATTATACGTGTAAAAAAAGCAAAAAAAGCAGTCGAGTGAGCAAAGGAGAAGAAAGGGAGAACGAGAGATTTGTACCAAAAATAACTGACGAGAAGAGAGTAACAGTGGAATCATACACGTATACACACACGAGTACTCAACGTAACATCGTAGTAGGCAAAATACTTATAAATATATTATAGTACACATACATACATACATACATACATAATATATGTATATCTATAATCTATACGTGTGTTGTGTGTGTATATGATTACCAAGATACCAAGTGAATCTCCCGAAGAATACGAAGAAGTTGAGGATTCACCGAGAGAATCTTACCATAGCCAAAACCAAAACCAAGTCATTGCAAAAGGAATATTAGTAAGAAGAAATTATTCCAGCTCACAATAATATCGCTGCTCGCTCCCACTGTTTAAAGTTATTCCTTATTCTCGATTCTTGTGACTTGTGCACTGTACGCCATACACACACTCATACATAGACAATTTCTATACATGTGAATTGTGAATATTTCATTCATCCTTTTAAACTGACTGGGGACCACGGCTTGTCGTATTATTATTACATGTTACATAGTTGCAGCTAAAACTTGTAAGTAAAAACGAGAAATCGTCTCAAAATTGTCTTTTTCTCTACTTCATACTTGTCTGTCTCTCTTGATTCCTTCTGTATAAATATAAAGTTTCTGTTTAAGTGGTGTAAAGAGCGACATTTTTCGAGGTTGTGTATTGTGTACTGTGTGTAAGTTTGTGTCTCTAAAGTACAATGTTATTATTATTTTAGTGCTGCTTTTATTCTGTTTATTCTTTTTCGCCTTGTTTTGCTCTGTTTTGTTGCACTTTTCTCCATTCTTCGGATTAAAGACAGAGAACTAAATACATAAGTCAGAAGGGAGATTTAGGAAAGTAAGGGAAAAGAAAAAAGGGACCATAAAGAGCTGCATTATTATTATTATTACTAACTATATTGTACATTGTACGACTGTCTTGCTCTTGCTATTATCATCATTATCATTGTATTTCGTACAAACTCAGATTTACACGTACACGTACACACCATATTCATACTTCATACATACAGAAAAGTACAATTCAATACAATGCAAGTAGAAGAAGATACATGACACACACGGGATTTGAGATTTAAGTTTGAGTTTAAGTTGAAAAGTTGAAAAAAAACGACAAACGTAGCTAGAAGAAGAAGACCATAAGATGAAGATGAGAAGTAGAGGAATCTGAGTCTTGTACATATTTAATACTCTCTGACAACTTATTATATACAAAACAAGAACCAGAGAAGAAGAATAAGAAGAGAGAAAGGAGAAATACATACTTATAATATGTATGTATATATTATGGAGAACGGCATCTCAGCATCAGAACAAGAACAAGTTAGGAAGGCAAAGGCAAAGAGTGAACCCCGTAACATACTTTTTTCCTGACTCCTGACACTCTGACTCTGGCTCTGATCATCATCTCTCTCCTCTATTTTTCCATTCTCAATCATTTTACTTTATACAATACATGATATGTACATGTTATAGGTATTATAATATTATACACGTACACTTATTCAACATCAACTGTAAACTGTGCACTTATATTATTTACAATATATTATAGAGAGACAAGATATTGCATTCTACTTCTTCTACTTCTTACAAGAATATTAGCCTTTACTGATTATTACACATTCACATTATACATACACGTCTCTCTCTCTCTCTGTTCCCGACACAGTAACAACCACATCTACTTACTTTACTTACTCCCTGTAGTACTTCTTGGTCGTCTTCATCTTCTTGTTCTTCTTGGTTCTTTGCCTTTGGTCTTTAAACAAATCCCTAAACGTAAACCTTTTTTAAAAAATCTCTTTTTCTCTCATTCTGTGACTCTTGTGTCCTCATCTCTCTCTCTAATCTTGTACAATATCTTATCGTATGTATCGTTTTCGTGGGCCTATATTCAATATATTGCTGCTGCATAGCTACATATTCTGTTTTCACGAACAGAGCGGCGAACGTGCAGTCCACATATTATTATCATTATTACTTATGCTATATTGTGACTTTTAAGCTCTTTTACAGGAAAACATAAATCACTATTAAAATACCTTCTTATTTTTTTTGTTTGAAACCATTTCAGGAGCTGTACTGTTCTCTTCTCTTGTGTTCTGCCCCTTGCTGTACATTGTACATACTTACTGTGTGAGGTGAATATTTTGAGAAAGTTTAAAACTCAAAGGAAAGAAAGTGCTTCATTTTCCTATATACATAGTGAGAAGGGAAAAGAAAAACGATTAAAGCAGGACAAGGAGCAATAATAATATTGTTAAAAGTGCTAAAGTAAAAAACATATAATATAAAATTATATTCAACTTGTGGTGCTATTTTGGGTTCTACAAGACAAACACGCAATACATATATTATATTCAACATTTAAAGTTCAACGTTGCAAATATACATTGCAAATCATAATCAAAAAGGAGAGGACAACAAGAATCAAAATTGAAAATCAAGGTGCTGTATTTAATTACCCTGCATACATATTAAACTCAAGTTCTCCAAGGACATAATATTTTCCGTGACCAAGTGTGTCTTGTGTGTTAAAAGTTAAAAGTAAAAAGTGTGTGACGACAACGACGGTGACAATACACAGGTTTTTTTACACAGGCAAGAGGAGAGAAGAAGTTTTGTGATTAAATTACACGCTTTTTTCCGGAGGAAGCAAGACAATCAACAGGTTTCAACTTGAACGTTTTATTCATAGGTAAGAAAACGAGAGATCAATGTTTTCAAATATGATTCCCTATAATATATTATGTTATACCGATACCAATATTGTAATTATGAATGTGAAGTGTATATAGATACATATTAGGTATTCGATCAAAATAGCTTGTAGAGTGTGTACATCGTGGTACGTATAGTATTTTTCGTCGAAAAGAGCATAATGTGTACTATTATTGCACCAAATAAAGCGGATACGTTCAACGTTCTATCACCTATCACCCATGTGTGTAGAGTAGATGTTTTATAATGTGTCAAGTGTATATTATAGGTTTTCATATAGTATGTTATTGGCTGTTCTCTCATTTCAATTTCCGATACAAATAAAATGCAGACAGTCAGACGGACATTCATACACAGGTCAGGATAGTGTGTAAAATATAAAATATCTATTTTACACTAGAATAAAATAGAATGCAGAGAATGAAGAAAAGAATGAGTGTGAGAGGGAAAAGAATAATTAGCATATAGACATATGCATAATGCATACTGTATGCATAGGGAACATGATGCTGATGATGGTATGTTGTGGTGATGATGATGATGACGATGATGTTGCTGTGGTTCTTTTAATGGTGAATTGGAGAACTTGTAAATATATTGTACATTTAATAAGTAGTATTATAGTTTTAATGTGGAGAAAGATGAAAGAAATTATGATGCGTGTACACATTACACATTATAGGTACATTACACATTCAGACTACAGACTACAGACTACGGACACACAATAAAGATAGAGAAAGGGAGAGAGAGGTGTACATTGCACTGCATAAAAAACTTGTTCACTTGTTCGTTTTCGTTTTAGAGTCAGTACATACATATTATATGTGTACTCTTTACTCTTGGTACTATTTATTATTATTACTATAGACCATTATTCGTTATTGTTAGTCTTAATATTCAACATTAGTGTATGTATTTTTTAGATACTACTGATATACATACGCAAGGGTTTTTCGACTTTGACCACGCTAGACTGAGCTGTAGGAATTGAATATTGAATTAAGGTCAATTACGACGAATACTTGTATACCTATTGTATTAGCAATGACCATAGCATCGCATGACATGTGTAAAATGTAGATATACATACATATTGTGGACAATGCATGTACATGAATACTATGTATATTGACAGTGTTACAGTATTTTACTCTCAGGTGTATATTAGCTAAATATACGAGGGTAAGGTATATATATATATGTGTAATACGCATATTTTTGTCATTTTTTCGTGCTTGTACTCTTATTATGATTATGATGTCTCATCAAGAACTAAAGAGTAAAAGTCTGTTGACAAGTGTATAAAATATCATATGTCATAAGTAAGTGTAGATTATAGATGTAGAGCAAACATACAACATAGAACTAGAAAATTGCTGACAAAAAATGAAGGTTGAAAAAGAAGCCGTTGAAATGATTTTGCTTGGGCTGAACTTACCTAGTCACACATTTTGATACATTTATACGTACAGGTATCTATATATACATAGTACATAGATATAATAATGTATATTACATATTATGTCAACTATATTTTCTTATTTCTTATAATATTCCACCTTTTAATTACTAGCCAAAGAAATTGTGTCATTTTCAATTTCGTCTTGTTAGTCTCAACTGGTTTTTGTTTAGTATTTTTCACGCATTCTGTCTTCCGTCTCCTTTATTTCTGTATACTTACTACTTACAGTCTGTGATTTCTCTTCAATAATTTTTTAAGTCGGTCCACATTTTAATTTTAAGATTTTAAAAGTACACCAAGAAGAAAAGACGGAGAATAATCAAAATAATAATTTGCATAACATACTTTTTACTTATTACATATTATGTAGTGTGTCAAACCCCAAGGTTGAAGGCTCGTATAGTTGAAGACCTATAAAATCTTGATAGTTCTTATTTCTTATACTTATCGTAATTACTTGATGTCCAGTATTCAGTACATTATATAACAGTATAATTAATATTGCAACATATTAATTCAATAGAAAGAGTGCGAGTGTTTCCATTTTTTAGTAGAAAACAGAAAAAGTTGAAGAGAATAACGAAAAACAATAATATGTTGCCACTAAATTCATTGATGGCGCCGACAGGTAGTCTATACAGGTTTTGTACTAAAGACGATTTTTCCGACAAGAATAGAAATAAGACGGACAATAATCATCATCATCATGTTAATATTAATATTGTTCAGAGTCCAAATAATAGTACACACGACGACGAGAGGAGTCTCAATAATAGCAACAATAGTATTGCGAACAGTGCCAGTAATAGTAACAGTTATAATAGGAATGATAATAATTTTAGTTGTAGTAAAAGTTGCGTGCCATCAGATTTAGATTTTAATCCAGAATGCTTTTTGTCTGTCATCGTCAACAGCAGCAGCAGCAGCAAAAGCGAAGCGGAACCGGAAACGGAAGTTGCAGAGATGGCGGATAATCTGAATGTGCGAAGTAGTACCAACAATAGTGAATTGGTGAGTAGTAAAAGTACTAGCCGAAGTAGTACGACGACTCAACAACAATCATCAACCTCATCCTCTGTCGTCATTTCGACGAGTAATATTCAGTTGAAACAGAAACAAGAAGTCATTTCCACCTCCTCAAATATAACTGGCAGCGTCCAACAACAACAACAACAGCAACAACAGAAAACGAGTCAAATTGTCCAGCAGCAACAACAACAAAAAAATATACAACAACAACAAACTCAACAAACCTTTTCTCAAAAACAAATTCAAAATCAACAGAGTCTTAGTAAAACTCAAGAGAATTTTATCAATCGTCAAAATCAACAGCAAATACAGACTCAACAGACTCAAAGTCAAGCTCAACAAATAGTAGTAGGAAATAATAATGAAGAAGAGCAACAACAGTTGGCTGGAGATGAAGATCTCAAGGTGAAGGGAGTTGTTGTCGGTGTGAATGCGGATGATGAGGAGAATCACTCCTCACTCTATTTTTCTAACATGATTAAAAATGAACAGTTATTGTTGAACACTGAGAATCATAACAGTTCTCCCTATTGCTTGAGTGATGACATTCCCGAGAGTAATATTAATACGAATATAATTAACATTAACAACGTTAATAACAATAATACGACTAATTGTGTTGTCGACGGACCGATTATTGACATTAACATTAATAATAATAATAATGACACTGATACTAACCTGAGCAGCAACAATATCAACCACAACCACTCGCTAATTATTCATCCAGACTTAATTTCTGGACTCTCCACAACAACTTCATCCTCAGTGGCCTCCGTCTCCTCTCAACCTCCGTCCCTCGTTCTTAGTACAGATAACAGTTACAACAAACACAGTAATAATAGTAATATTAATCGACTATTGCATGACACCTCCTCCAGTATCTCCAGTAGTAAATGCTCCGAAGAAGGATCCCTTGGGCATGATGACCTGTATCAGTATGGTCCAGGAACAGGAGAGGGGGAACAACATGTCAATGATGATGATGACGACGAGGAAGACCAAGATGAAGATGGTGTCACAGATCTGAATGGGCTTATTCGTGTGTGTGTTTTTTGTTATTAACAAACTTAAATAAGTACCTATTTACATAAACAATAATAACAAAATATTTTTTATTGTTTTCCCCTAAATTCAGTTTTTAAAGAAAGCAAAAAGACGAAACTTTCTTTGCAAAAAAGTGAAAGTACAAATTTTCGTGTTCACTATCTCCATTTTTCTTTCTAGAAAACCTTTCCTAGCACGTCAAATTTTAAGAAATGCCCGGCATTTGGCATTTTTGTGCACGCTTTTTCTTGTTGTTTTTTTTGTTGACAATCGTTATCGACTTTTTTTGTTTTAATTAATTAATATTTATTCAATTGTGGTTAAATATTGTGTGTGACAAAGTGATTTTCATCCGTCATTTAATATGTGTGAGAATATCGTAAGCTGATTAAAGCATTGTTATAATATTTGCATTTACAGGAAGAAAAGGATCAACATAGGAGGAAGAAGAAGAAAGTGAAGAAAACTGAATCCTTCTCTGTTGTAAGTGACGACTTTTTATCATTATTTATAATAATAAGTAACTATCATCACATCACACGATCACATATAGTTTTAATAGCTGTAATGGTAAATTTTAATAGCTTATTAATGTGTTTAAGTATGTACTCGTTACTCGTTCTTTTATGTTGAGGACGGTACAGGTTTTAATCTTGCCAGTAAGTAAGTAAGTAAGTAGGTACTTCAAAATATATTGTACACTGTACATTGTACAGTTATTGGAACCCGGTTTTTTAATTCACTGAAGTTGTAGGGCAAATTAAAAGTAATTTACTTTACTTGAGTCTTGGGAAAATATACCTACATTGTATAGTGCAATGAGAGTGTGCCAAGAGCCTTTTAGTCTGGAATTTAAAGCATAAAAATACTATGTTCTAAAGTTCTAAAATAAGATTCGTCATTATGATGTACGTATTTACTTTTAGGTATGTATCTGTATATATCTTATACATATATAGTAAATATATGTACATATATGTGTATTGTGTGTCCTAAATTAACATTGCATTTGTCCAAGTCCAACCTAGTGACACCAATCATTGTTCATTGTCAGTCATCAATCAGCATTCTCGATTTGACAATTTGAAGATTTTGACGAACGTCTGAATGTCAAAATCACACAAAGAGTCATTTTTGTGTGTTTTCCTTTTTACTTTTTATTTTGAAGTCCGTAAAAAGAACGACGTTCTATAATAATACAATATTCCGTAATCAAGAGTATCGAGTAGGCATACAATAACTGCAATTAAATGAGTAATATGCGAGATAGAAAAAAATTGATTTAAAAACTACTAATCAAGTTCACATAATAATAATATTAAGTAAAAGTATGTTTGTATTTTTGTATAATATTGTGATTTGAGCCCTGTACATGATATAAATGTTGGTGTGAAATTTGTGAGTAATCAATAATTTAAATTTAACAAAAATTAACTAATGATTGATTTTGCATGGTTTGCGCTTTTATTACTATTGTGTTGTCAGATTGAGGTACATCAGCATGACAAGATGAAAGACTTGGCTGAAAAGTATGAAGTTTATGAGAATAACAATCATCAAAACCCATCTACACCATGCCTTCGCGCATCCGAAAAAAAGGTCTTTGCGTCAGTGTCGGTCAAAAACCTAAGGCGTTCGTTTTGTGACCTCACTTCTAATTTGAACTCCAATAACCATGAAGATGAATTCAACTTTCATTTGGTTGAACGTCCGGTATGCCTAATATCTAATACTAAGCATTAGATATGGCCATTTAGACAAAAAGTTCAAAAAGTTAAACCCTTAAAGGACGAAATGTAGGAACAATTTGTTCTGCGATTTTCAGGTATGTCAAAAAACACAGAAATCCGGTGAAAGACGTGTTTTTGACATACCTAGAAATCGGAGAACTCGACCTATAAACATTAACTGATCTGCACCAAATTTTCTGGGTAATTTCTTTGAACCAAAAGGAACGATATGACAACCTAAAGGGTTTAACTTTTTGAAGTTTTTGTCTAAATGGCCATATCTACTAAGCATATTATGTACTTTTTCATAATATTCAATGAACCATCAAACGAATAAATACTATAAAACTCCGTTCTGCCGTTTGCCCTTGCTCTCTGTACTTTCAAATATATATTATGTATAGATTTTATAGTATATTATATGAATATTTTTCATCCTTTTCCCCTCTTACTTTTTTTACAATCGTGAATTGTTTACATTTGTATATCTGTAATCGGTAATATCATGTGGAAATTCCTTTCCTTTTTAATTTCAAATTTACAAAAATCTTGTATTATTGTATTCTAGTTTATCTGTTTTGAAAAGACGTGCTAATTTTTATTATTTATACTTAACCATAACCTTAAAAAATCAATTTGTCACTGATTTTAATTACATCTACTCATATACGGACGCGGGACAAAAAGTATTCTATTGCGTAATTAACGTCGGAATCCTGTGACAATTAATTTCAGAAATTTTCTTCTTGGTTTGCTTTTACTCGTGGGATAGGGTTTTAAAGTTTGAACCTAATTAAAATATACATCTAGTGTATGGCCGAACTAAAACAGCAAGGGTAAAATATCCATCATTCGTGTTTTGTTTCTAACTCTAACAAATTGTTCTATTTTTTGGTGTTGTTGTTTTCTCTGTTCTGTCTGTGTTTAACCGCTGGGGTTGTGTAGAAGAGCTCAACTAACATAAACTTTACTAACCTGGATTATACTATTGACTTTCATTCCATTGTAAGTATTCGAATTAAGCAAACATAGACATTTACAATAATATGGTGTATAAGATATTGTTACATAATAATATATAACATGTATTACACACAAATTAACCTTTTCCTTTCTAACTACTCTTACATTTATAAATCTTTATAATTGTTTACTTGTATCTTGTATATTTTACATATTTAGTTTATGCGTGAAACGTGTAAATCTTAGCGTATATCGTAGTGGAAGTGGATTGAAATCCAATACACACTTTAAATATACCTATAAAGAATACCTTTTCAGCTGTCTCATAATAAAACAACTCTTGTTTAAATTATATAGTCAAATGCTTATTACTGTCCCATTATAATGTAATGACAATATCTTTTTATGTTGCAAAATTTTATTCCTTGGTGCAGTTGTATGTTGGCTTGTATATGTTAATATGAAACGTTTTTTGACAATGAAATGACCTTTCAGAAATCCAGTTTCAGTAAATTCGAGGGCGGAGCTAATAATAGAAATAGCGAGGATCGAGATAGTGCCAATAATAATATTAAAAATGTAAGAAAAAAAGTTAATTCGCCAGTTATTCTTGTTTTGTGTTCCATGTTTTTCTGCAATGATATAATACGATTAAAAAAAGGAAAAAAGAAGACATTTCATGTCTCTTAAATCTATTTATTGTAAGTAAGTAAATGATAATATGTCCCTTTGTTTCTTCAACACAGGAAAGCAAGTCTGGAACGAGAATATGTAAAGCTTGCAACGAAGAAGTGTAAGATAAACTAGAATTTATATTATTGTGATATAATATTTTTCCTTTTAATAAGTATTCGATTCGTCGTTCCTTCTTTTTACTTGTCATTTCTTTTGCCCGCAAAAAATCATGCTTCGAAATATGTACACTCATTACTAGTACATAAACGAAAATGAATTTTTAATACATATATATTAAACAATGAATGAACAATGGTATTTTCTACTATTTGAGGTACATTATAGTATGATAAAATAATGTATTTATTTAAGTATGTTACACCCTTTTTCTTCTCTCTTATTACAGGTTTGTTATGGAACAGATTAAGGCTGAGAAGAATACCTTCCATAAACGATGTTTTCGATGCACCACTTGTAAAAAAGCTCTCACGTAAGCATACAATGAAAAACTCCTCTATAACTTGTATTTTTTTTTCTTTCATATTCCCCCAGAAGAAGCATTTATACCCAAATTGTTGTCATATTGGCATTGTTTTGTGAAAAATACGCATATACATGCAGACATAGTTACAATATATAATATTTGAAAGCGTTTTACATTATACACGATTTTGTGTTCATTTCTCTCCCCCTTCTACATATTATACCTAACTATTATATTACCATTATCTTAATCCTGAGTCAAGATTATCTCAAATCTTATACAGCAGGCACAGGCACATGACGGAATGTGAAATGGAATGGAATTCAAACATGAGCAGTGTGTAGTGAGCAGTTTGTGTGGATTGTGGATAGTTCGCATTTCACATGCATCCTTCCATGTTCATATGCAATATATTATACAGAGACAATTTAGTATGATGGTAATATAATACGAAAATATTTAGACCAATCTTTCATGGAGATAAGTGTCAAGTTGTAGTCATTATATTCATTGAGGAAGGATTCTCCCTTTTGTATATCTTCTTCTTAATCATAAATTATATTCTTATAATTAATATCATTTTCTTTCTTTTGTGTGCATAAATTTCAATTTGTTAATTGCTATAGACTCTCTCTATATGTTATATATTATGTACTTAAAGTATGCTTTGTAGTTTATGCACAAGGCTGACCTTTGCAAAGATGAGCCATGTAGAGCATCATAGGACGCATATATGATATAAGGAGAAATATGATAAAAATATATACATTATTGTCTTCAGCATTGTGCTTATCTTATTTACAATTTAAACATTATTTTAGTTATTATGTTTAATACATAATGTGTATAGTCTATAGGCAGACACACTAAGTATATCCACAGAACAAGAACAGGAACAAAGCATAATAGACATTTATTTATCTAATACTAATCTCCGTTTTGTTTTTAATAATTTTCCGTTCTATCGGTAGTCATATTGAGAATTAACAAAGGAATACTATGCGAAGAATCAGGATCCGTATAAAATGTCATATGTTTGTTCATGAGTTGTGAGCTGCCTGCATGTATGTATATAGTGGAAAATTTTTGATAAGTTGACACGTACATTACAATATACACTTAGATGTGTATATAGGTATTTATACTCTTATCATTTTCAAATCATGTAATAAAACAGAGTTCCCCCCATAATAAATGAACAAACCGTTAATAAAAGTTCCGGCAGAAGGTAGAAAGAGATAAATATCACGAGAAATGCATATAACATAATTTAATATGTAGCAAGAATAGAGGAAATAGGTAGGAAAGAAGATTAACGTAAGGCACTAGCACAGAATCAGCTTGTCGAAAGCAATACACATCCGTATCTCCTATAGCACATGTACATATTATAGACTATTCTCAATATTCTACAGTGTATTTGTAATTTTGAACTGGAAGTATTTGGTGTAGGTGTGTAAGTGAAGTAATTGTTAATGGATAAGTGCATGCATATGTTTAGAAAAGTCAAATTTTCTTCCTCCTCCTACGATATATAATGTGTAGGTATGCATAAATATGCGTGTATTGAAAGTACATAATATTATATATCTGGTATCAACTTTTTTTAAAAGCTCGAGAGAAAACCGGGAATACATGTGTACTTTTATACATACCTACAACATAAATATAAATATTGAAAGTAAAAGAGAGCCAAAGGATTTTGCTCTCTTTTTGTCTCTCTCCTCCTCCTTTTTTCTCCGACGTTTAATATGTATTATTGTAGTATTCGGAAGATATTTACTTACATAGTTGTTAGTATTGGAGTGTAGCCAATGTGAATAGGAAGTAATTCACGAGGGAAGTAGAATAGTCAAGGAGGAAGGAGACGAACAAGTAGAAAAAGTCAACAACGCGTGATTAAAACTATGATGTACTGTATGTATATATGTATCTATTATCCAATATGCATAGTGCATGTATAATATGTGTAAATGTGTGTATGCATTCGTATGTTCGTTGACGGTGGTGTCTGTCTGTATCTTTTGCACATGTTGAGAAGTTGAAGATTTTCCGATAGAATTATTTGTTTGAAGAGTGAGATTTGTGTGTGTGTGTGTGAGTGAACAACTTATGGAATGCGGATAATCATGAGGGGAGAGAGATGCACTTTTTTCTTTCATATATCTACACATAATAATATTATACATTACATGTGTAGAAAAATTTATCACTGTGCTCTCTACTTAAAAATGAAAGGAACATGCTACTGAAGGAAGAGGGAGAGAGGAGGAGTAAACAAATTATGATTTTTAAGATTTCCTCAATTACATATTTATAATAATTATTGTTAAACACCAGATTATTATAAATTGGGACAACTTAGCCCATCCTTCGTTGTTGTTGCATAGAATAGTTAATTAAAAAACTGAAAGTAACCTTTTAGCTTTGGCAATAAAAGTGAAACTATGCGTAACATACTATTATATTTTTGTCCCTTGTCCTTTTAAATAGACCTATTCATGTTTCTCAATTCCACTGTAAAATTGATGCTTGATATGTGTATAAACTAATTTTGTTTCCTATAGTATGGACAACTACGAGTCTAACAGTGGACAATTGTATTGCAAACCGCATTTTAAGGTAAATTTGCTCATTATTATCTGTATCTGTAAGGATTTAAACCATTTGCCATTTTTACCTTCTACAGTAGAACTTTGACTAAATTTTCAAGTTATTTCAAAAAGGAACTGTCACTCACAAATATGTTAATGATACTTTGCATATATTAATATATCAATTGACTATAATCAGATGTAATATGAATACTTTTCAGGAATTATTTCAACCCAAGCCGGCATTTGAAACCCCAGAAGAATTGGTGTCACGGATGAAGAAGAAGAGACCCGAACTTATTATTCGAGAGAATGAACCCGTCGAACTTCCCCCCGATGTTGTGCGAGGTATTTATATCACTTCATTATAGTTTCTTCCTCTTTCAGTAGGTACTTGCATTACACATTGCTGTCGCTCACACGTAGATCTCATTTTTATGTTTTTACACTATAAGAAATTCTTTGGTCATGTTATTCAGTTTCAGCCTATGCTAGTTTAATTTATACATTTGTGTACACACTACACACACCTTATAATATGCAGGTATACGAAAAAAACATGTCATTTGAAAAATAATTGGAACAACTTTTTCCATATTATTACCATAATAATATTATGAAATAATTTAGTCATCCAACATTCCAGTAGAGACACAAAAAAGGAGAAAGGCGAAAGAGAGAGATGAAGAATTATATTGTCACTCTGCAATCATGTCAGGACTGAAGTTGGGAGCATACATAGAACATAGCTCGTGATATTACGTGTTTATACATGATTCTTGATGATACTATAATATGAACGAATGTATACATAATACACAAATACATGCCTCTGTATGTGTACAGTGTACAGTTTATAGTACATACTACACACACTTGCTTATGTATATTTAATGTAGATGAATTTGAATATTGATGCTCATTGCATTCATCCATAGTATGTGCAGCATATATTATGTATGCATTTAGGAGGAAAAAGGAAATAAGATAACAAGAATTCTCTCAAGTTGTATAATATTTAATACTGTGTATATGCATATGCATGTGTATACTTACACAAGAATTTCGTTTAGTTTATAACATGTTTTTTTTATTTTTTAAAGTGATACCTCCATAATATCTATTAAGAAAAGTCAGAATGTCCATCCATCTATAGTACGTGGAGCACAAATCCACTGCGTGTCGTTCTTTTCATTTATTATACATATCATTACGATTACTTACTAGTACAGTAGTAGGGAAAAACGCAGTGTGTAGACTAACACTCTTTACTTATTTTATATGGACCAAGAGTTACAAAGACACGAGGGAAAATAGAGTATATATGTAGGAGACTAAACTGCCGATACCAATACACAAGATATACAAGTTGAGAGTTGAGTCTACATTGAGTGTACATAATAATATGACGCGTGTGTATGTATGAGTATGTGTGGATGTGAAATAGACTTTTGCAATTAGTGCTCAGTTTGTTTGTTGAGTGCTGTTGTCAATATATAATATCATGTATATCATATAATACAAAATATGTAGGTTTGTTGAATTTTTGTGTAAACAGTCATACACACACACACACACACCAAGAATATGTGCAAGATATTAGAATATCTGTTTCTGCATATTATGTATAAAGGTTGGAGCTAGAGAAGAGACAACGACAAAAGTCAGTAGTCATTATATTATTTATACCGTACGGTAGTAGTAATTACACGTTTCAGAGGAAGAAGATGCCTACTAGTGTATTATACTTTGTTATGACATTGTAATAACACAATATTATTATTACAATTGTAATGCATATTGCATTACAGTACAAGGTGAATTGAAAACTGGATACTCGAACGATAAGTTGAAATAATAGCAAAAAAAAGGTTAGTACTGCTGCACAACGAGTACTAGATTCCACCAACCAACTAACGTCGGTGTCATTCATTCTCCATCTATATCATCACTGCCCCTGTTCCTTACATAATTTTTGTAGTTTTTTAGATTAAATAATATAATATACGCTCACACATCATAAAAGTTCTTTTCGTAGTTTTTACAATTAAATTAAAGACAGTAGTGGCTATAAAATCATTTATATTCTAGTCATAATAAAAGTTGACACTAAACTAAAACTAAACTATTAGTGTTGAGTGTTAGTGGTAGTGTTAGCTACATAAATATACATACTTATTTAAGTAAATCATTTTTACATTATTGCGAGTTTACAACCTCTGTACCTGTGAATACATACTCATCTTGTGGTGACGAACTACATATAGACGATAGTCCAATAAAAGTTACATAACACGATATTTTTATATTTATGTGGAATATATACTTATATAATATTATAGTTAACATCCATGTTTTTGAGATTGAAAAGATTCGTCAAATGATCATTGGGAATTTGAACTCAAGTTTTTTCATTGCCAGTTGATGATTCACATGGCAGAAAGTTTACACACATAACATAAGAAAGTGTATTAGCAGTGACTGTGTTTTGAGCGTGTACAGGCATTCGACATTGGCAAGGAAAATTTTTATTGCAGATTGTCGAGAGGTAATAAATACACCAAGATAATGCAATATAATATACTTTATTACAATTTTTTTTATATTACAATTGCAACCTTCCATTATAGATTCTCTGGTGTCGATAGTAATGACAAAATGCGAAACAAGTACAATAGCATTTCATGTTTAACGACTCTACACTCTGGTTGAGTTCTATTCAGTATTAAATAGATATTATTTTGTGAGTCACCCAGTCATCGCTTCACTCGGTCATACAATGCAATATCTATATACAAAAATACAAATACACACAATGTGTGCTTTAGCTGTATTCTGTGGACGAGTTCCACGTTCTACGGTATAGTTGCATTGTCAATTGCAGTAATAAAATCGGTTATATTTAACTTACCTCACTTATAAAAATATTAATGGTTTCCAGTACGTTATAATAGAGTATAGAATTTACGCTTAATACTTTATCCAAGCTATGAAAGCATCAGGCCGTTTAGCAGAAATGGTAAATGGGTATTTCCACGATTATGTGTTTATATTTGATGTTACTACAATGATAGAACAACAATGATCTACAGATATTAATATGAACTCATAATTTATATAGAACATGGAGATACAACTAAGTAGTGCAGATATAATTGTAGTTGTCTATCTCAGGTTAAGTAGAGGAAGAAAATGGAATCGTCCTCCGATTGCTAAAATAAAAAATAGGTAAAATGTTCATACTGTCGCCGTTTCGCTAGACATTAGCCATTCGACTCGTTTTTAAGGCATTTTGTAAATATTTGCTTTTTTCGATTCCAAAAATCTCCAATGAACATTTCAAATATGGACTTTTTACACTTGAAACTTAAATGTAGTATAGGCATGGTCATTACGCATTATTGCCACTCAACTATTATTTAAGGATGTGTTATGGCTTTGTGTATGGGATAGAAGATAGAAATATTGCAGGAATATGTGACATTTGTAATTATTAGAGAGGTTCTACGAAGGGCTCGAGTAAACGGATGTCAAAAGATATAAATTTGACATTTTATTTAATTTTATAAGACATCCTATTACGGTAGTCTCAGCTCTCAACAGGTCTAAAAAAGCAGAGTTTAGAAAAGTTCTCTATTGACAGCGTGCACTATGTAAATAGACACACTTCTGAATTTGCTATATTATGAATTATTCGCATGAATACTGATAAAAGAATAAAGCTCGTACATCATCATGTAAGTATGGTAGGTTTACTAAATAAATAAGAAACTTGAGTTGTTCACGTACTTACGTCGAGGCATATGTATAAGCATAAAATAATGGCTCATTAAATCATGTCACCCTAAAAATTTCTGTCAGACTGAAACTTCAAACCTCCTCTCTATACACAGATATATCTATAATGTATAATAATATCTACATAATTATTATGTCGGAGTATGCGATGCAACCAATAAATATTTTGACTATACATATATAATACATAGATAGATAGATGTGTGTGTAGTATGTGATATGTATAATACACACATTATGGCTTATTGTGTATTTTTTATGTTATAATATAATGTATGTGTGTGTGACTCAAATGAACTTTTTTGCTGACAGCAGTGTGGATGTTTAATAATGGTGTGTATATATACATACTTTTAAAACATGATTGTGTTGTAAATTGTAAATATATATAACTTCAAAGTAGCATACTGTATTATGTGCATATTATTGTCAAGCATTTATTGAATGTTTTATATTTATACTTATTTGGGTACGTTTTCTCATTCGTATTTCAGCCACGATTCAACCTGCAACTGCCGATTTAGAGGACTTGAGTGTGGACGTAAAGAGCAAGTTTGAATTATTTGAGAATTTTAAGGAGAGTGAACAACAAGACAGAGAGAAACGAGAGCCAATTAAGGTTATCCGAAGTTCTTCTTCCGCTTTATCTAAACTAACTAAACGATACGAAGGAGGTGCAATGGACCAAATCGGTGTATCGGACAAGTAAGTACATTTTAGATAATAGATATTATGATAATATATTGTAAATTTGCTCAAAATTTATGCTGGATACTTTTTTAATCGTGTACATACACACATGTTTGCAGTTTTATAACTACTAGTAAAGTTGTCGGTTTACTTATGCATCTGTTGTTTTTTCGATTTTAAATAGTGAATTGAATGGAGGAGCACCAACTACCGTCAGTGACGACGAAGAAGATGATCATATACCCACGGGAAAGGTAGACAGAATAGAAAATAGAATAATATTATAGTAATGAAAATTTTTGTGTCTATCCAGAATTATTTCGTATTTCTGATTGCTTGATTAATTTTATTACACAATGTTATTAATTTTTATGAATCCCTTTAGTTGCAACCCGTAGATGAAATTAATTATAAGTTGGATGATATGAAGTCGAAATGGGAATCGGGAATGAACAGTAAAAAGGAAGAGATACACAAGCACAGGCAGGAGGAAATGGGTAAGTGATCTTTTTTTAAACAGTTTATTCATTCAATTTTTATTATTTTTTTTCAATGTACCATTTTTTTGTATCATTATAAAATCGTCATTAAATCATAAATACTTGGAATATAAGACATGCGATATGCGATGCACAAGGGCTTCAAAGTGACATTTTGTTTGATTTATTTTTGAAGCCAAATTCAGAACTCGACTCTGTCTGGGAAAGAACAGTCAACTCAAAGAAATGTATGAAAAGGCTGTGGAATCTAATGTCGAGGAAAAGTCTAAAACTTTAGACTTGAATGAATTGGACCTGAAAGGAAAACGGGACATAAAAGAAATGTTTGAAAAGGGGATTGTGAATAAAGCTGATGATGACGAGACTGCCAATGATCGAGAACCAAGGTCAACGATTGACCTTGATCGTGATGTTTTTGAAAGTGGCGTTGCCAAAACTAGTAGAAATCTTTTCCAGGTAATATAAAAACGAAGTAACTATTATAAGTTACAACAAAAATTACAGACAAGTTGAAATCTGATGGTATTTCACGTATGTATATAATATGTATTCTATAGTAGTTGGGAAAGCCTGGGATGATTAATGGTAATGAGTAAAATGATACATTTATGATTAAAATTTTGTTTTTCAGAATCTTGATAAACAAGTTGCTTGTGGAAATGGACAAGCTAATGCTCCTGGAGCTCCAAAAAAGGTATGGAGTGTAATTTTGTTTCTTTTTCATAAAAATTATTCAAGATTCAAAAGGTTTATATATTTTCAAATTCAATGACAAGGCAAATTAAGTACAAAAACTAAATCTAGTAGTTGTAAGAACTTATTAAAAATTAACGTTAGATATTATACAGTGAATCTTCTCATGCTAATAAGTACGTATGTTAGTCAAACTATTAATGTGTAGCACATCAATTAATAGTACTTAAGAAACAATTTAATGTGACATAAGATTCATGATACTGAATATTTAATGGATATCGGTTGGTTGGTTCATTGTACATGGCGAGTAGATTTCTTTCAAGAATCCAAATTCTATTGTTGGTGTAAATGACCAACAATCCGGGGAAGTGATAAAGAGCAGCGATATCGTACCCGATCAATGTAGGAGTGAGGATGTAGGCTCAAAGTTCAAGTTCTTTGAGAATTTCCAAGAATCTCAAGAACGACAGAAAAAAGAGAAGGTCTTTCGTATAACACCTCCACGAGAGGGTCAGGTTAAGGTAAACAAGAAAGTACATTTTCATTCTCAAAATCGTTTGATTTTGTTAATTTTGTGTGTACCTTTTTTGGCGTTAGCAGTTTTTTGGAGCTTTATAAAGTAAACAATATTATATATTATTTACATGGTAAATGTCCATGATTTGAGCCCCACGTTTGCATTCATGCTTGTACATAACTAACTGTTTGTATGTTAGTAAATAGTAAATACTGATTACAAAACATTCGAAGTAGTGACCAGTGATAGTGATTACTAATAATCCCTATTAGCATTAGTATAATATATTGATAGAGTCTTTATAAGCATTTCTAATAAGTAAAGACTTCCTTATAGTCTTAATGAAAACACTTTAAGTGTTTTTTGTAGACATTTTCATGCATGTAGTACTGCATATATTTAATACATATATTATTGTAATGTTAAGCATGTTAATTTTAGCTCAGACATAGTATATATATATCCATATCCTTAATAATCATTATTATGTATTGTTTCAAGCAATACTTTGAAGTTTAGACATACCATTGCTATGCATAACATTTTTATTCCTGGATTTTATGTTTGTAGCTCACTCAGGTTTTGTTTTTATGTGTTTTTATTTTGCTCCGCCGCAACAAGTCTCAGGCTATATGTATTACGTATACTTTAAAATTACTACTGTTTTAAGACGACGAAAATTGCCGTCTTAAAACAAGTAATAGTATGGTTTTCTGTTCTATTTTTTAAGCATGTTTTGTGCAGTGGGTAAAATGCAAAAATTAACCTTGTTTTGACGCGTACTTTTTATTAGCTGCATAATAATATTTTTGTTTTTGTTTAATGTGTGCAGTTTTGTATACGTTGTGTACAAGTATGTACTATTTTGTAAATTGTAACTGAAAATGCTTTTCATGCTTATGTCTGTGTTGTACAATGTGTTTATGTATGAAAAAATTACAGATGGATTCTCCAGAAAGAGAGATTTATAGAGACCCCAACGTAATTCGTTCCACTGATGATACCGAACAAATTAAAATTCCCGTTGCTCGTACCGCCTCCAAGATGCTCTCTGTCTTTAAGAAATTGGAAGAGAAAGCTGCCTCCGATGAAGTTGACGGTTCTCAAAGGCGAGGACTAAAGCAATTCACTCCGCCAAGGGAAACTCGTCTGGAGAGAAAAGACAGCTCTGAGGAAGAGGAGAGTTCCGAGTATGAAAGTGAGGAGGATGACCAGGAATACGAACAAAATGGAAACGGTGTCCATAACGAAGACCAGTTTCTCAAGGAAGTTGGGGTAAGCTTGCCACTTTTACAGTATCTCGCATAGTATACGAAGTATGTTATAATATATTCATACCTAAGTAATGTATTATATTGTGTCTTGAAATTGTCTTCAAAAATAAGCATTAGGCATTAGACGCATTTGAACAGGAATAATAGTCACCATTATGACACAATTTATTAGTCAGAGGCAGACCCGTAAATGCTACGGCTGATTCCTCCTATTGTTTATTGTTTGAAAAAAAAATTCCTCAAACCTCATCCATATTCTATATTATATCTATGAGTGTACGCTACGTCTATGCTAAGCAGTAAATTGACGTATGCGAAAAAATCGAGCAACTAACGTCGAAAGTTCTTGAATTTTGAGAACTTTAGGATATCTTTATTCTTTATTAATTTAACGATGATATTATTAGGATGAGTTAGAATAGGATCAGGGACTCGCCTACAAACTTCTCTTTTCTTTTCCCTTCAATGTACTTACATATTCTGTTTCAATTTATTATGTTGCACACATCTATTATTTATCAATGAATCGCACTATGACTTGGTACTTATATTTGTATTATAGATCCATACAATTCCTATCAGTAGCATAGCATAAGCGCATTTAAATTTTTATACATTAAAAAATAACAGCAGCACGGTTGTATCTAAATAGTAAAACGTTCCTTGTAGCTAAGCTAAGTAAAATTTAAATAGTATATTTTACGTTTTGACGTACACAGTACACATAAAACCATTTTAGTTTTCAGTAATAATAATATATTCGCCGTATAATTTTAGACTATTTGTCAAACGGTAGAAAATTTTAACATTGTGCACAGTATAAAAGTTGAATAGTACACATTTACTAGTAAGTATGTATTTATGTATGTAAGTATACTAGGAACGTTATTTTGACACGGTATAATGACTAGCGTTTATACTTTATGCTGAGCACGTGTGTAGTACTGTAGTAGTACACGCACACTCATACACACAATTTGTAGACTTATTATAATCGTAAATCGTAATCGCAATCATGCAACAAGTAATGTTTATCTGTAAATATCTAAAAATTCTAAACATTTTGACTCCAGTCTCTCGCTAAGGCCAAAAGCCTTCGTGCAAAGTTTGAAAAATGGGAAAATGAGGAAAACTCGAAAAATGAAGGAGGAAGATTTCAAAATCCACATGACGAGTTGACAAACGGAAATTCATCTATTGAAAGTGCTAAAGGTTAGTATTTATTGTATAATATTGTAAATAGTAAAGTATAAAGTATCCGCAGTTAAAATTATCTAAAACTAATGGGAGCCTTTACGTTACATGTCAAATACTTTAAAGTGATGTGTTGTGTTACTCATTAAATTCAATTGTTTTCGTATAGCTCTTCGTGCCCGATTTGAGCAGCCTCAACAATTCTTTGAGCCTCAGAAAACCAAACCAAACGTACAAGTCAAAAGATTTGTGGTAAATTAACATTTTAATTTTTCAAAAATATTACACTAGTTTTCTTTTACGCTATTTGAATTCATATTGCGATATAGACGGCACCATAAATTAAACTATAATAATATCATTAAGTTATTATTTTCCCTCGGAATCCTAATTCTTTCCGCTCAAACTATTTAAATTTTAAATATGGGAAAGAAAACAAAATTATCTAATTGAATGTTTTGTTTTTTGGTTCTTTTTCTATTTTTCCCCAATAGTAAAATTTCCACATGTGGAAGTTTTGTATAAAACGAACAAAACAACACTGTACTTTTAACCACTTTATCTATATATACTACATAATATAAATTTTATTAGCTTTCGGTGGTAGCTTTCTATTGATTGTGGAAAGAAAAGAATGTCAATGAAGTATTTACTGCTTTCTCAAATTATCATGTTTAAATGCTATTTTGCAGTTTGAGATTTCGTTACTTTACGATTGCTGAATTTTCGGAGAAACAAGGCATACTTGAAGCATTGTACTTTTTTTGACGATAGTCAATTTATAACTTGAAATTTAATACAGACGATAGGTATAGGGAAGACTCAATTTGTTAGGCATGTGCTTACATAGCTTGCTTTATAAATAAACTTTCATTATTTCAGCATTCTTTTGTAGAAAGAAAGAGATTCGGATTTTCAATTTTTTTTCATTATTTCGTAAAAATTACTACAAACAAAGTATTATTGAAACTCGTCAGTATAATATAGGTCAAGGCTCAAGAAGAATTTTCTCTGCCTCTTTTCGCTTTCACGTTTTTTCCATGTCAGTTATTATATTATTATTGTTATTCTTCAATATTTTACCTTAATCATTCACTCATTATATTATTTAGGGGAAAAGAATTTAACAAAAGAGTACGATATTTGTATGCAAGGCGAATTTTTAGGAAGGATATTTTCCCTATACATTATGTGCTATATACATAATATAATATCTACTGACTAGTTTTGTATGCCACATCTATAGGCTATAATATTTATCATAGTAAGGGAAAACTTTTATTGCTATTGATTGTTATTATACATGTGACGTAAGTACTTCATTGCGCTATTATTATTATTACTATATTGTTGTTATTCATATGACGATGACTTGATTTGGATTGACGGGATACTCAGTAAAGTGCTGGTGCTACAATGATATAATATACGATACATTTTGTATTCCGTGTGTATAGAGAATCAAAATCGATTTAGCAATGTATAGCTTTCGAATATTATTATTATTATTACCAATATTTATTTGAATATAATTTCTGTGCTTTATATATATTGTTGCTGTACATAATGTAGCTTACAAGTATGTATTTAGTATTTAGGCAATATTTTGATCTTCATATTATAGACACATAAATATCATACTATATTATATTTGCTCCTACTACTCCCTTTTCTCATGTCCTTCCATCATCACTATCTATATTATATTACAAAAAAGCTTCTAAGACATACTTTAAGCTTTACATTTCAAATTATGGTTGTATTGTAATAATTCCTCAACATCATATTATTTGTTTCTATTACAATACACATAAATATCTACGAGACGAGACAGATCTTATGTTCGAGCAAGTTCGGAAGAAGGATAGGGACACAGTACATCAGTAGGTTTAATGTAGGTTTTCCATAACCGAAGGTTATGATTATGATCTCCAATCTCCGCAGCATACTTGCTTTTATGTAGCTTTTAGTTATCTCGTTCGGTGTATTGACTTGGATTTTTTCTTCATCGTTATTGTCAACTTTTGAAATTTCAAAATTCCAAAAAACAGTGACATCATCAATGACAATGTTACAGACATTCATAATTGAAGTATCCGTAGCTTATATTAAGAGATTTAGTTAGTTTTAGTCATATCGCATATCCGAGGATTACATGATGCTACATTATTGTTGGCACCATTGCCAATAGTGTCAATACGCATACAGTGCACAAATAATGCGATATAAAGGATTTATGTGTATGTGTGTTAGAGAAATTCGACAAATAATATTCTTTATCATCTTCCGATTTCGTTTCATTTCAAATTAAGTTCAATATTGTGTGGCTCTCTACCTCCGTTATTTATAGTTTTTGGTCTTGATTTGTGAGGGCATTTTGATACCCTTGAGAGTCTTACATATTATCTGTTTCAAGTTTGATACAATTTGGTTTAACGACAATTTATATGGATTTGTCATTTGGGTTTTTTAGAATAGGATATTTCTGGTCCAAAATCAAATTAGCTGAGGATAGAGGTTGGTCCTGGTCGACTTTGACTGCGTAACTCGTAACTTAAGCATTAGCTATCTTTTCCTTGTTGTTGGTTTATTTTATTATTAGATCACTTTCAAAGCTTTTGAAATTCCACGCAATTTTCCTCATCATTACTTGAATTTATATTTTACAGTTTCTTCTGTTTTCCAGAATATCTGATATCTGTTTTGTTTGTTATTATTTATGCACCATGCAATATAATAATACAATAGGTCGTTATTGCAAAGCTTGTTTACATATTAGGTACTAGCTACATAGTACGCACAGTTTTTTATATTTTGCTGTATATTAGAACCAGTTCTAATTTGGGAATTCTCGGTCTTTATTCAGTGTAACTTGACAGTACAGCAGCGATACGAATAATATGTAATAATATTATTGTTTATTGTTACATGCTACAGAGGAGACGACTGTTACATTATAGTGCAGGACACATTGTATTATAGAAACTTGGTTAGGGCTTGTATACAATGTATGCAGATACGATATACATGCATGCAAAAGAGGGATAAACTGTGTAGGTATAAATATATTATATGTATGTTTACCAAGCATTGTGCATGTTTTGGGAGATTTACTACGAATGAGCCGGAATTGTTATTTTTGTGGCGAATCTTGAGCCACTGTTAATTTTCTCATTCTCATTCTTCTGTGCAGAGCCAGTGTGCAATACAATTTTGCTATGCGATTTTCACCAGTTTTCCACGAAGTAATGAAATAATCGTGTGTCGCACACAGTGAGATTTCGATTAATATCTGTTTTATGTACCTATTTTCAATTTTAGTTGTCCCATTTGGCTTCTCGTGTTTTTTTTTGTTTCATTCCTCCTCTGCTCCTTTTCATTTTACTGCTAAGAGCTAAACTCTACTCGTTTTTAATGAATTGTGGAAAGCTGCTACGTACACAAGTGTACGTATACAGATATATATATGTGAAACTATTATATTATACCAGTTGATGAGGTGGTAATGAAAAATAATAAAAATGAAAATGTTGTATATATAGTTAGGGTTATAGCACAAGGCACAAGTACAACAAAGAATTTCAGCCAAGTTGTGAAAAAAGTGTATCTGTGTATCGTCGTCGTCAATCGAGAAAGTCGTGTGAAAGGGGAATCCGAAAGTCGCTTTTCATAGGACATATTATGAACACATGACGACAAGGTCAAATGTTCTAGTGACATTTTTCCTCCTCTCTCCCTCTCTCTCTCAATCTCAATCTTACTCACGGATACAGTATTTAGGATTTGAGATGTACATAGATTTAATTAGCTATACGTATCACTATCATGTCTCTATGCCATAGACTGTTTTTTAGTAGATGGTCCTAGGAGTATACCAGATTATATATGTACAATATTTATTGAAAGATAGGGAATGTTTAATGTTTACACACGTGTATTTTACTACTTTGGATATACCTCATTGGTTCATTGGTTGCGCCAATTTTCTTCATGGTGTGACTTTCTCGGAGAGAAACAGAAACCGAGTCTCACTTATGATTAAAGAAGGAAGAAACACGTAGATATCTACATATTATTATTATTTTATAAATGCAGAGTACTGCACATTATTACGGCGTATGTCCAACATTTTTTTAATATAAACTTATCGTAGTTCGAGCTTCAACTCTCTAGCCCTAGGATAGGATGATTACCAAGTTGTACTACAATTATCTGAAGTTATGACATTATGATGGTTATAAAAATTAAAAATAATATTTGCTCTGATGATTTTACAGCTTTTGTAATGACAATCATACAGTCGTAATCATTAAATATCATCATCAAAGGAAAAACTATGTGTACTATTACTCGGGATTATGTTTGAAATCTCCCGAGAAATGAAATGATGGTTGTCGAAAGGAAAAATTGCTTGCGTGCCTAATCGACGTGAGAATTGAGGAGGAGGAGGCACGGATGCTTTTAATTTTTAACTTCTAACTTGTGCACGTTTCAAAAATTTCGGCCCAGTAAAAGATGGCAGGATCCTTTACTACTGTTATTATGATTATTATAATATAGGAATTAAGATTTTTTAAAAGATAGTTAAGGGAGTGGCCGCCTATATACATATTTCTATGTGTATGTAATATGTAATGCAATGTGCCATTTATAAATTCTTTAAAAATACGCAGAGAGGAAAAACAGTCGTGTAAACAAACATTTTTGAGGCATACAAAGTATCTTAGAGATTATATTATGATGAGCTCATTCCCTCACTGAAATGACTGACGGACTACTGAGGGCTGAGGAACAAGTCAAAGTCGAGTTAGTTTTTGAAAAGGAAAATAAAATGGGAAATGGGTGGAAAAACTACATAAAACATAAAACAAGTTTCCAAGAGCCCATGCCGATAGCATAATGGAATGCCTTGTGTATTGGTATTTGTACATGTGTGATATCAGAGATATGTCATGTAAATACAAGTGGAATTTCGGGGTTCGGCCCGTGTTTGACTTTGAATGTGCGTGTTTGTGTGTGGCATAATTCTCTAGTTTCTTATTCTCTATATGTACCATATGCCTCCATGATGATGATTTAGTGTTAGGTTAGAATTAGTTTTAGAGTTCAGGGATTATGATTGGTTATACACAATATATTATCATTTGTGAAAGAGTAAATATCACAGTTTTATCCTCTACTTCTGCATAGCGGAGAACAGCAAACGGAAAAGCCTTGTTTTGTATGTGTATATGAAGATTAGGTATGCATTATGCATGTAGTTTGCATTCATACAAATACGTAATATGTACATTAATATGTAATCTTTTTAATCTTAGAAAAAATGCAGAAAGAGAAATATAGATTGCAATTTATAAATGAAACTGGAGTCAAGTTTTTAGAGTGGGTGGTTATTCAGTTATAGGAATACGAGAATCAAGGCAACGAGACGGTTTCATTACCATACCGTTAGACTGTTCCACCGAGAAATGGAAATGGTGTGAATATATAAGTGTAAGATATGTAGAGATGGAGAGTTGAAGTAGAATAACGAAAAGGAATAAGAAAAACCCGGGAGCCGAGAGAGAGAGAGAGTTGTGTATTTTTCTTCGCGTATATTACACTATACTCAAAATTCAACTACAAACATACAGTCACTGCTCATACATATACATAGTAGAGTCTAGAGTCATACTCACAACTTGGAACTTAAAAGACGTACACAAACGACTTTTCTCACTGTGTGTTGTTGTTGAAAAGGTTGGCTGAGGACTATTGTAAAAGTCTATTTATAGTTGTCTATTTGAAATATCTGACGGGACTTTTCTTCATCCGCTCCTCTCGTCTTTTTTCCTTTCTTCATTTTGTATTTTGTTCATCCTCAAATATTATCATACTTGGCAAATCTTCAAACTTCAAAGGATCTGAATGTAATGTAACGTAACAGCACATAACATAATGTAGAGATATAATATAAATATATAACATAATATAATACAGCAATAGGCATATTATTCTGTTATATTACATTACAATTACATATCTTCATCTTGTTTCGTTATCTGCTCCTATTATACCGCGCAACATTATATAATAACATTATACATAATATAATATAATATCGAATAGCATCGAAAAACATAGACATTTTTATATCATACAACTACAACATATGTACCACAACGTAAAATTGACTCGAGTGAATAAGTGAGCCCCAAACCAGCAAGAAGACGAAAGGAAGTCCGATTTTGAATTCATAAAAACTACTTTGTCGTCGGCTGTGTTGTGTTAAACATACAGCGCACATCATTCGCGAAGGAAGCTTGTTGCTGTTTCTACTCGTACATAGTCAGTTGGTATCGTTTCGGTGGTGTTGTGACTCGACTGTCCTGAATCAAGATTTAAAGAACGAAGTCTTAAGAAAGGTTCGCATAACACAGTACAGTACAGTTGAGCTTGTTGTTTTTATCCGTGTCTCGTTTGTTTCTAGTTTCTGTTTCCATTCTACTGTATAATAATAACATATCCAATTGAATCACTGATACTATATACTACTTATTATAACTACCAGTTTGGTCTTTTTTTGTTTAACTCCATACTCATCCTCAGTTTTCGTTAGTTTGAAGTTGGACGACAAGGCAAGAAAAAAATTTAGAGTTTTCTTTCTGTTTGTGTAGATATTGGATGTTGGATTGGAATTGCAAAAAGTTTTAAACATATGTAGACAAAACTTGTTTTCCTTTTCATTTTGTAAGAAAAAAAAGGACAGAAACTAAGTCTGTGAGTGAAAATAAAACTAATCGGCTAATCCATCTTGTTGGTAAAAAATACTTTGTTGTCACTAACAGTTGTATTGAAAGTGTGTTTGCATCCTTCAAAACCCTTGAGAAAAAATTGAAAAACTAAAGTCGGTCTTGAAAGGTTGCACAATCTGAATGGATTCAGATTGTGCAATCAGATTGTAATGAGTTTTCTTATAAGAATTCATTATGCATTTTGAAGGTAAGTTCAGCTGCCCTGGTTTTCGATCAATACGGGTTTTATACAAGCTTTCTCATTAATACGGGTAAAAATCCACTTTGTAGGTGTACTAAAAGTTATAAAGAATAACATAATAACGGAAGAAAAATTAATTGATTGATGGTTTGATATGCATTTCATTTTGACATGACTTATCGTTAATGACAATAAGAATATTCTGATAAACATAAAGCACACCATGCGTGGTATATGTATGTATGGTTTAGTATTAACACATTTTTTGTACTTTTACTTTTACTTGAACGTTTATTCAACCTTTTTTTTGACTTGGAGCTTGTGGTTTGTGGTTGATGCTCTGTGTGTGGATTGCGTCTATTCAACCCAGTACAAAGAATGATAATAAATAATGTTATAGTACTGGGTGATTTGTTTATTATTTTTCGTGCGTGATTGTGCTTGATGAAGGGTAATAAATTTTATTTTGATTTGTACGTTTTACTTTTACTTCACAGGAGCTTCAAAATAGTAACGGTCTAGCAATGGAGGAATGTGTGATGTGCACCAAGCGCGTCTATGCCATGGAGAAAACTGAAGCCGGTATGCAAAAACTATCTACAGTTTTGACAATCGAATCGAATCTGAACACAAAGCATTCTATGTACATTTTTTAAACTTATTTGGTGCCTACATGTTGTTTTTTAATCTATTATACAGGTGGAAAAATATATCACAAACAATGTTTCAGGTTAGAATGATGATGAATGAAAAATTCATTTTCTTTATGACTTTATAATTTATCATTATACTATTAGGTAGATCGAAATCGCTTTTCGTGAAAATAAACACCAAGTTAATAATTTACACTTGTTTTCTGATCTGGTAGGTGCTCTCAATGCAAATGCATCTTAAGGTAAGTCTCATCAGTACTATGAAATACTTGTAGCTAATATATAAATAATATTGGATACTTGAATGTACTTTGACGTATTGGAAAGATAAATGAAGAGGGAAGATATAGTGATATAATATGTTTTAATTTCGTTTCATTAGAATGGACACGTTCACCCAAAACAAGGGAACACTATATTGTACACCCCACTTTAAGCAACTCTTTAAAATCAAAGGTAATTTTGACATCCATTTACCATTTATAATTTTTCCTCCTTTGTCATTGAGATCTAGTTGGATGTACTAGCAAACGATATCCGGCTATGCCTTAAGCTTACAATGAAAACTAATTGGTATTGTTTTGTGCATTCTTATCCAGGAAATTATGACGAAGGGTTCGGTCACGAAACTGGAAAACAAATCTGGATGAAGAAGCAGCAAGCTAAAGCTTCAGAGTCTGCCAGTGAAACAAAAGAGAATTAACTAAGTAAAAGCATAAAAAAATGAAGCTCTCATCTCCTATACTTTAATTCGCAAAGAAACGCGTTCTAACATTTAATGTACATGTGACATAATATTTAAGATTATTATCATTATTATTATTGAAATTATGTTATCACTCTAACACTAGATATATTATCACTATTACGTATTATTGCCGTCTGGATTAAGTTGAAACTACAAACCAAAACATAAAACGAAGTGTTTTTAAAATCTGAAAAATCCTCTTGAGGAAAAATTTAAACAACAAAAGTTTTACGAAAGAGTGAAGTGATTAGATTAGATTGTGAATGG
>JAQIVE010000703.1:0-32765 GCA_034698285.1 Sminthurinus bimaculatus | reverse complement strand
CATCAACCGATCGGGACCAAATTTTAACTGTGGTTGTAGTGATCCAAAAGGAACGCTATGGCGAGTTTGCTGGTTAATTTTTCACTTCTTTGTCTTTTTTGAAATCATCTAATGTACATGCATATGCAATTTCTGCATCCACATTTTTCGATTTCCGTCGGACTCTTTTCCCAGTCTTTTCGCTCCCCCGTTTCGCCATTCTCCAGTTTTATCCATGCCCGTCTCCTCTACATACGTTATATATACTCAGAGCTCACATGCACCATATCAGATACATTAATACACTAAACTGGAACAAACTCGACTGTACATAACACTGTTTTAAACGTAAGAGAGGAGAGTTATACATAAAAGTTATAGGTATAGTTTTTGAGGTAGACAGCTATTGCTCTTGGAGATATCCTCGCTTCGATTCAGATTCATTCTGAATTCCATGCTCAACCTGAAGCACTGAGCTCTGGGCCTCCTGCTCCAGCATCAACCTCTATTCTTGCTCCATCACTCTATACTATATACCTACGTATATTTCTACTGTAGCCAGTGGAAGCCAACCATCTCCAAATGCTCTAAACGGCATCTCTCTTATTTTTTCTGTCTTCTTCGCCTCCTATTTTATAGTGAATATAACCATAGCAAGCGAGCAAAGAAAAGCCTTCGTATTTTATTCTACTAGGGGAGTTTCGGGCATTATACTGATTTTTTCTGATACTGCACATACACAAAGTACATGTATATATAGAGCATAAGGTATTGGTGCAAAACAAAGTATATTATACAACCTTTCTTATTTTATTCACTCCCTTATCGTTAAAAAGTCAAGGCTATTATATTGCATTGTACTGTAGCTTGTATTCACGTACATAGCAGAAGAACTTGACTTGACTTTTGTTATTGGCTTATTTACAACTAATTCTGTAGCTATATAAGAGAGAGAAAGTGTATTGAAAATTGAAATGGCTTTCATTTGTGAGGATTCATCCAGCAAATACTAATTAGTTCACCGGCGAAAAAAATATAGTGAAAAAACGAGTCGAGTGACTCTGTTCTCCGTATTACCGATATTTAAGCGGAAAGGAGCAGAACAGAAAAGTAGCAAAGAGTGAATAGAGTAGAGTTGTTACCTAGACTGTGACTATGTGATAATATCTGATCTTACTCAATATTTCTCCCTCTCTCTCTTTCTCTGTATTTCTTTTGCCCTCTTCACTCTTCTCCCTCGTTATACTGTTATACATACAACTAACTGCTACGTTCTACGAATGCTCAAAGCTCCCCTGCACTACCTTGTAAGTTTTGTAGGAAAATGCGTACATATTGCAGTGTATCTATAGTGTATGTACAAGGAGCATGTCAAAGGATAAAGTCGAAACCAAGTCCAACTCCAACACACATATAGGCAGGCAGAGAGACAGGCACTCAGTCGACGATTTTGTACGCCGAACTCAACTCTGTTGTGTGGTGAACGTTCAACTGAGCTGAGCGCGAGCTGAACATTTGGATTGTACATGTTCCATGCTGCTAACTTGAAACTTGAACGCTCTATGCGGGGGAAAAGACGAGAGACACTGCAAGTTTTAAGCTCACTCGTCGTGTACCAGTTGTGAGTGAAGGTAGTCGCAGTTCTGTGCTCCACGCGTTCAGACGTGCTGTCTGTGCTGTCTGTGCTGTCTGTCTGTCTCCGTACAAAGTGTGTGTTTTGAGGCTGTTGTACAATATACAGTAAAATAATATCAAACTCGATTGATCTCATCTCGACTCATCTTGTGTGAGTGAATTGTAATAATATTGCATCACAACTTTTTTGTGGAACAATTGATAAAAAAGTGGAGGAAAAACTATCAAAGTTGAAATAGCCGTTCAAATTTATCCTTATATTTATTTCAATACAGTATCAAATCAAGGAGACGACGACACCGGGAAAAATATATACTATTTAATATTATACTAAAAGCTTGACTTTGTCAACCTATAGTATTTATTACAATTGAGAAAAAGGAAGGCAACTGTCGTGTATACATGTATGTATATGTGTGGCAAATTCTGATTTCAATTGAAGTCCCGTATTTTCTTGATAAAAGGATATATACGGAATTTGTAAAGTTTCTGCTTCAGATTAGATTTGCAAGTTGACAGGACCCTTGTCTTTTATTTGGAGGACAGGAAGAAAAAGAACGGTGCTGTGAAAAACAGATAGCAAAAAGTAAAAAAAAAATCCCTCAAGTTGGAGAGCAAAATCAAAATCCGCTATACACAGTGCACTTCACAGAATTGAACTGTAACTCAAGTCGGTTTTTACGAGTGTGTATGTGTATGTGTGTGACTGTGGATGTATACTTGTGTAGGTACTACTACGTGTGTGAGTTGTGACGGTGACGCTTTCCACGTGTATGTATATGAGTGTAAGTGTCAACTGGAGTAGGAAACTTTCTCAAACTGACAATATTTTATACTGCCGACGGATTTATTTTATTCAGCTAGTTTAAATGGGAATCGGCGCTCTCACTCCATGATCTGACTGACTCACTTCAACGTTTGACACGGCATACATTCCAGGTTCTCTGCACTCTTCAAACTATACGTACAGTTTTAATATGTATCAAAAAATATAACAAATTTAGACTACATGTGCGATTTGATGTAATATTGTATAGAGTAGTGTATTCCTTGTGCAAAAAAAAGGAGTGATAGTGACTAAAACAGTTGATTTGAGTCACATGTATACGGATATTACGGGGAAAAAACTTGTGCTGTGAGTGGATGTGTGAATTGTCTATCTATATATGTGTCCATTCCTTTAAAGTGACTTTTTTGCCGAAATCAAATACTCAGCGAGAACAAGAGAGAAAGTGAGAACAGAGAGTGAATTGTGAATTTGGAAACAGCTGTGTGATGAGTTTCTCTCGATGTTGAAAACTGTCAAATTTATATAATATATTATATTATATATTGTGAGACACTCTCGGGTAATTTCAATATATTACTTTTTTTTCTTTCTCTTATTATACTCTTCTATTATTGATACTTTTATACTTCATACTTATATACATGGATACTTTACTTGCACTCCATGTTTCATGTGCAGATGGCCCTTTGCAATTTTTTTGCTCGCTTTTTTAGTTTTGAAAACTTGCTTAATATAATGATAGTAGGTATGTATAGCCGGCTTGGCAAAAAATTCTAATAGTTCTATCACAAAAGGATGTCAATCGAATAAAGTTTTTAAATAAAATGTGTCATAAAAGTCTTTGCAAAGCAATGCTCGGCTCTCGGCTCTGCTACTTCATATAATAATAAAATAATCATTTTTTCAGCTGATATTAACAGTCGAAAATGTTTTATTAAAATATTCTTGGCACACAAGGGAAAATATCATGTTGAATTTAAAACACACCACCATTTTTTATTGTATACATACTCCGCTTTTGTGTTAGGAGTTTGGTTTGGGTAATCATTTTTTCGTGGTTGTAAGTTTTCTGGACCGTGTCCAGTCTTTTCGTGTTTACAAGTTAATTTTTTTAAATAACAATGTTTTGTTGTTGGCATCTCCTACTTTTTGTGTGCTCGGCTACAGGTTTCCCTGTATATCCTAATTATCTTTGACGAGTAAAAACCACCTCGTGAGAATGAAGATTTGAACTTGTATGCATGTATGTATGTACGTGTGTTATATTTACTTCCGAAAGGCGTCGAATTCTGCAATTTTCCACCAGTTTTTTCTTTTACTTCATGTACCTACCTGTCTTTATTATATCAAAATAATACCAAATTCCTCCTACATTAGCTGTCTGAACCTGAAATTGACGATAATAAATGGTTATCAAGAAATATCTTTCCATTTTATTATTACACACTGGATTTTATTTTTTCATGTTGAAAAAAGTATTTCAGCTGTATCACAGGCAATCTTGCGTCTGATTTGAATTTTTGAGGGAAAATGCTTGAAAACGGGAAAAGCAGTAGAAAAAAATAGTAATCATGTTTAAAGTCCAAGTTGTGTTAGTAGTGAGCAGTTTCACTGGAAATATTATTTAGTGAATTGATATTTAAAATAATTTTTTCCCATTTGGTTAGTGGTTGGTGCATTGCTTAAATTCTTAAAATATAAAGTGTAAAATGTTAGGACAGAACAAAAATCTGGCTCTAAAATTTTTAGGACAAGTTGAAAAGAATTGATTTTCTATCAGAACTTATATTGTTATTAGTACCACCATTGCGATTTGTTTGAAATTGAATTGTGCAAAAAAATTATTATATGGATTGTACTTTTCCTACATATAGTTGACATTATAGATTATAGTGCAGACTTACTACAATATCATACCAATGTGCATTTTTGTGTGAAGATTGCAATTCCAGAAATAAGGGAAAAGAAGAGAAAAGGAATGAAAAAAGGATTTGAAAGAGAACCTAGTTAAAATTGAACAAAAAGTTTCACGTCCTTCGTCTTTTTAGCTAGTATTTTCCGAAGATCCCGAGTGTGAATGTGGGCACATCTCTGACTTAGCTATTGTGGTTTAGTCAAGATCCAGAGAGAGAAGGATCGAAGGAGACAGTGGAATAGTAGAAGAAGGCGGGTTATCTCTTGGATTCAGATTCTAGATCCAGTTTGTGACAATTGTCATTGTGACTCAAGTGTCGACGGATTTTCTTTTGCCACATTGCATCACAATAGACCAGGAGGAGGAAGAAGAAGAGAATAGAAAGAAGGAGAATAAGGAGCAGGAGCAGAAGACCGAGCTCACCTTTTTTGAAAGACGTTGCACCTAACAAGTTGAACACATCAGCATCAGAGAGACACAGTAAGTACAGTGTCAAGCAGAAGGGCACACCTTGAATGTACAGAAAGAAAAAAAACTTTGTTGTACGGGCAAAAGTAAAGTACAAGTTCATGTTATATGATAGATTTTTGGCAGTGTATTTTTTTAGAAAACCAAAACCAACATATATAACATTATATTAAAGAAGGTATACCAAGAGATAGAAGAGAAAAACTTTATAGTGACAGAGTGAACACGTGAAGAAATAATAACAATAATATAATTCTGTATACAAAGGCAAATACAAATACTGGAGAGAATTTCGACGATAAAATATTTTGAAGAAAGAAGGAGTAAGATATGAAAAACATTTTTTAAATCTTAAAGGTATTTATACTACTATGTACAATGTACATAGTCTTGCAACAACAACACTGAACACCAAGTTTTGCATCGTCATCTTTTTCTCCATCTCTCCAGTCATCCAGTCTCTATTATTATTATTATCATTATTATTGTTTGCCTGTCTCTTTCATTTTTTCCTTGGTTTGTTGGTTGGTTCGTGAGGATCGTATCAGGAAAGCAACTAAAGGTATGCTGAACATTTTGAATAATTGCCTTTTGCTTTTTCGTATATATAGTGAAAAAGATTTTGGCTGTAAGGGTAAATAGTTGTAAGTAGGTATAATACGAGTTGTGATAGTGTACGAAATACTGGCATAGATTTTTTTTCTTCCACCATCGGATTTCTTTGCATTAGCTCATTTCATGTGTGCAAAAAAGCTTGAATAGTATAATATAGGTATAGTTTCACGTTTCATCTTTCAGTCTTTAACTCGATGTGAGGTCTGGATTTTGGATACCTAGGAACGCAGTCTCCACTTTTATGTCTGTATTCCACAATACAAGCATTGATCCTTCTTCATTTGTCTGGTTGTTTGGAGATTATTCTTGCATTACATAAATGAAGAATGTAAGTTTGCGCTTTGTACATTTGTTGGTTGGTTATTGTTCCTTTGCGTGTTCATCCCGTTAATTCATTATTGCTTGCTTCATGTAATGCAACAACGCGATGAAACATTTACAGGTACACATAAGCGCAAATGTATATTTTTTTACAACGTTTGATTTACTTTACCATAGTGCGTTATACACGTGTTTTCGCTTTCTTTTGTGTCAGTAAACACTGGGATTCAACTATTTTCAATGTGCGTATTCTGTACTACGTAACATAAATAATATACGACTCGTTATTATGTGGCTATTAATTCTCTGTTACCTACTTTTAATCATATATTTTATTCGATTTATCGCACTTCGAGTGTCTACACATTACACATATATAATCTTTATGGAGCAATGTAATAATACATGGCACTCGCATGTGACTTCTCAAATCATTAATTTCTAGGCTTATTTTTTTTTCTTTTGCGTTTGCCGTTTGACCATTGTTTTTTATTGCAAACACTTATGACTTATCATGTAGTTATGTTTTAATTCCAATCACCTCGTAAGCAGTAAAAGGGTTAGGTTAGATGTGTATAACTGCGTGTCATTTGAATCGTTTTATAGCGACAGTAAAAGAGCTGCAAAACGAGAGAAATGATTCATAATACACAGGACATGTACTGTACACGTTACATAAATATTATAAGTAGACATGTGTCAACCATGAGCTAACAACAAAAAATGACAGCAGCAAAATAATAATTACATTACTAAACTTAAAAAAGGGAAGTGATGTCGTTTTACGGACAGCTTAAAATTAAAAATATATCTAGGTCTATTGTTTACTGCAATATTTTATCATTATTATAAAATAATTATATTATTCTATGGATCAAAGAGTAAAAGCATTTAATGCATTAACATTTATGTGGAGTTGGGGAATCCGTGAAACGTAGACTTTGCATGGAAAGACCTCCTTAGAAAGGGTTTCACATAATGACGTAGGTTTAACATTTCGTAAACGCTTTCCGTTTACGAAATGACGGGGCTAGAAATTGAGAATGGGTATCGGGTTTTGTTTAACACAGCAACGGTATCATTCCCTAAATCTGTACGTCTTACTTCAAAGACATCATGACATAAAAGTAGACCAAGTACCTAATAGTGAAGTTAAACAAACATTAAACTTAAAGCGATAAGTACAATAACTATTCGTAACTCCAGCGCATTGCATTTGACATTTGACTATGCTATTATTATACATATAGCCTACAGTACGGCGTACTGCATTTTTTCTGAGAAAGAAGAAAAGGAGCATTGAAATGTAAGTATTTAAAGAAAATGAGTCGTTAGTCTAAACAGAAATACCTATTTGCTTTTCACAGTATACCAAGGTTTGCTTTTTTACTCTATGAAAATAATGCATGCCTTGACTTTGACTTTGACTTGACTCAGCTTCTGCGGTGTTCGTTTAGTTTATGTGCTTACTTAAGTGGGCATATTTCCCTCGTGATGATGAGCTCAGATAAAGATCTTTATGAATTTTACAAAATCGTAAAAAGGCAGCTGTAACATTCCTCTCACTCTCGCTCGTATGGTCTACATTTAGAATATACATGTTAAATACATCAACATACAGATTGTACATAGATATATGTAGATGCAAGGGAATTCGGAAAGGAATGGAATGAAATGAAGCTATTATTTCAGCTTTTCTTTTGTCAAAATAAGTAAAGAGTTCACACACAAACAAAACGATGCATGTATGTATTCAAATCGTACTGCACATCAGTATTTAACATTCATGGACACATACGAGTAATAAAATATTACGAGTCTGTATATTATCCATATCCATCCACATTTAAAGTGGTATATATAACATAATATATATTATGCAGAAATATATTTTTCTCCGGTAAAAAACAAGAGAAAGGATAATAGCAAAATAAGACAAACTATTCTCCATGTTTTTCGTTACTTTTGATGCTAGGTGCACTGCACGATGTGCTTATATGACTAGAAAATAGTATGTATAATGTGTAGACAATAAAAGCATATTTATTACGGTCGCGTGTTAAACGGTGGCCTATAAATGTACATCTGTGCACAAAATATATACACAAAAAACCAAAAGATGTTTTCATAGAAGCGTAAATAGGGAGTAGTAGTAGAATATTGGACGAGTGTAGACAGACATAACAACTTGCCTCTCTTCGTTTGTTATTCTTATCGTTGGTAGCCGTCAGCCCACTATTCCCTATAAGTACATACCAAGGTGTATGTATGTACATATTTGAAAAGACAGAGAAAGGAAATGGAGAAAAAGCTAGAGAAAAAGAGTTCTTAGATATATTCTCGGTTCTTTTCGCCTCTCCACTCTACACTTTACTCCTCCTCAAAATGAGATTAGTAATTGTTGTTCGAGTGGAGATGTACCTTGTACATGTTTGTACAAGGTACACGGTAACAGAGAGAGAGGGAAAGAGAGGGAGAGTGCGAGAAGGAGAAATGATGATGACATTGCTACTTACTACTTACTGCATGTCTACTTATATGTGTTTCCCCAACACACACCTACACAAATGCAGCAGTAATCGTAGTTACACTGTGGCAGAGACTGTAATACAAGTACTATGTGAATACATATTATGCTGGACTCTGCAGGACACTGACAAACTAGCTGGAGTCAACATGTATGTATGCATTGAAACTTCCAACACTCCATATCATTTCATCCTCATTCTCATTTTCCGTCCGTCGGCCCTGATGACAAGAACATGGGCAATCAGAAAAGAAAATTCAACTTCAAAAACTGGAACTTCTATCAAACAAACTGGTCTTGTATAAATATGTATGTGTTTGAATGTACATGAAACTATAGAGGTTGTTGGACGATTACAACAGTTTTCAAACCTTCTCATCTTATCTATGTATATGTATATTGCACATTGTAGCTTGCAGCAGTCTTTATATCGGCAAAGATATTCTCATGTAGGCTTACGATTGATTCAAAAGGGGAAAAACAATAACATTTCAGCTCATTTTCATTTTCGTTTTATGTATGTCTGACGCTTGATGACTGCTAATTGAAGCTGGGAATTTATTTCCATACTAACAATAATAATAACAGCTGTGCTCTTTATGCCCTTCTGTATACTAAAAAACATAACAACAAGCTCTATCAATTTTATCAAAGCATGGGCAAGTGTGTGTATTTTTTTGTTGCTAATGTTTTTGTCGGGTCATTTGATTAGTGTGTGTTATAAATTGTATCAAGTATACAGGTATATAGTAGGTATGTGTATGTATAAAACAGTCTAGATTTTCAATTATAATAAAAAATGTCTACCTGTCTCATATACTTCAAATGTATGTCTGTCTGTCTGTTCGTTGCACCAAATAATTTCACAAATACATTCTGTTTTGTATTTATACGGACAGCAAGATCACGTGGAGACCAATAATAATAATAACAATAATAAGTCAGAATTCGACACTGTCTCCATTTCTATATATGTGTATATCTATATATATTTGTTTTGTACCTATATAAACGTGTTTAGAGATAAGATGAAAAGATTTACATTTACATGTGTGCAGGTTCTCTCTTTCTCTCTCTCTTTCTCCCGCCTGAGCTACAATCCAATTAGTGCCTTGATGGTAACGTATTTACATAAATAAATTCCATTTTGCCTTCTTCTCCACCTCATCCTCAATTCCATGAGCTTGGGTTTGTGCACTGAAAAAGTAGGTAGGTACACATATATTTGTATGGAATGGAGTATGCCGTTGGTTTGGTATGTGTAACTATTCTTCCATCGGACTGTGAGCGGGCTGATTAGTGTTGACAGAGACTGAGAAACCGTTTTAGAGAGCTAAAGAATTCTCTGGCTCTGGTTTTGTTTTTCTCGCTTTGGCCTGGTTCCCTTGTTAAGTAATGAAGTAAAAGTGGAGAATCTATCCATTTTATTTGAAGTTACATTATTATGACGTATGTCGATTTACACTTTGGTGCAGGAGAAGAAAATGATGATGATGATACAAGGAAAGGAGATGCAGAAACAGAAAGGTTTTTGAAGTGAAGCAGTGAAATACATGTAAAATAATTATAGGCGGAGTCTCTGTGTGTGTTTCTGTCTCTGTCTCTTCTTATCCTTCTTATGATGAAGGATCTGTCCGTAAAAGTAAGTAAAAGGAAAGCATGCGTGGGTTTCAATTTATGTTCAATTCTCTCCTAAATTCTGCCAGTTATACATACACTATACACATACATACAGACAGGCAGTCGGCTGCTGTTTCTCTCTATCATTTGTACTTACTTGTTGTTGTTGTTATGTTGATAATGCTGAAATGTAATCAGTTGTTGTAATTGGGATTTCATTGAAATTGAAATCCCTAATAATGAGAGCTCTTCTCTTCGCCGTATTGTCCTTTGTGATCAGTGGAGGATAATATAATGTATTTTATCTCCTCCTTGTATCTTTCACTACTCACTACTGATATTTCTTTCATCTTTCGTAAACTGCATGTCTATATGTAATAGTATGTATCTCTTTACTTTGCAATTCTCTTCAATATGTACACGAGAAAGAGAGCCAGTCGATTTGATTAAATTACCTTGTCAAATCCGTCAACACTCAAGAAGAGTTTAGCATTTAGCCAACTATTAGTGGAGCCATTTTCGAGGGAATAACGAACACACTTATTGACTGAGGGATTATTTACAATTTACAAGAATACAATGTATGTACAATGTACAAATAGAAAATGCGCATGTTTGAATCTGTTTTATATAAACATGTATTGCAGTCTGAGTTAAAACGAGTAAAACCAACCGTACATACAATATACACACAATAAAAGAGTCTACCGAGTGTGCACAAATTATTTAGAAAATATTGAAAAATGAAAAAAGGAAAAGGCACAGCTAAGGGATTTGTACACTAATAAAGAAAATGTATTATGTTACACAATAGAGAAAAGTGTATACTGCATAAATTTAGAGATAAGTCGCTATATAATAGTATACATATTGTCATACACATAGTAGTGGGACTTTTAGAACATGCATAAAGCTTAAATCTGTTTAAATGTTGCACATTGAAGTTGGAGCAAAATTTGACTAAAGTTAAGAGAACGACGACAACAGTAATATGACATAAATTGTAGCGTGGCCAATGCTTTATTACATGTGTGGACAAAAAACCCCACATGGTAAAAGATGCATATGGATGGATTTAAACCGTATTATATCGTATGAAAGAAACAAGAAAATTCATGCAGCACATACATACTACATATGATGATTGAGCTTCTTGGTGTGTGCAATGTGCATAAATAAAGGTTGGCCATGCATACTTACAACATGGTGCATATACATTATACATACAGATGTAACGAGTAAATAGTAAATAGTAGACGGCGGTGGAGTTTTTGCCCGCTATGATTATGATGGATTTGAGATCCTATTTCACCCTTCAGATGAATTTATATGCTCAATCGATATTCGATATTATGTTGATGTGTTTCTATAAATCGGATTATCTTAGCTGGAGTGCAAACCCCAACGAGCCTTGTTGGGGATCTCTATCCTTCACTGAATCTCTCGTCGTTAGGAATATCCTGGATCTCAACTCTATACATACTCAACTCACTTCTCAACTGACACACCTTCCTATTCCTTATTCCATCCATTCATTTATGCATAAGTCATAAATTTGAGGTCCGCGTGTGTATTTCTTCATATGTTTTCCTCATGGATTTCTTCGTCTTCCTTCTCACTCCATGTATTGAGATATAAATATAAAAGCTCCAACTACGTCTTGGTTATGTGTTATGTTACATAGTTGGTAGCTAAACTTTTTCTTGGAAACTCTAGGAAAAAACTCTTTCTAGGTGTATAAATTCGTTATTTGTACAAATAGGAAGAGACATATAAATATCTACAAATATCTATATTCAAGATTCAACTTGCGACAGAAAAAAACGAGAAAAAAATCCAAAATTTGATGTCAGACGGCCATATGATTTTGTTGTACCACGTATGTAGGTAGCTCTCTGTGTGATATCCCTTCATATTATTATTACGTAAGACTTTTTCATAATATTTACCTCCATGCTTAGAGAAAACTTATGAAGCATGTGCATATATGTGCATTCGTTATTTGTGTGTATGTATGTGTGTGTATGTACATGGATGAATGTTTATGAGATCCCATTTGTTGTAAGCCATGGAGTGCAGTGCTCGGTGCTCGGGCAATATGTTCAGGGTGAAATTTTGGCTTTAACTCTCGGGCTCGTATTTCATATAATTCCATAAAAGAATACTCGTAAAGTTTAGCCGTTCTATTCACAAACAGTGAGACTGTTGAGTGTAACCACAAATGGGTTCATATGCGTCTATGCATGTACAAGCTCATATAAACATATTTTCCATCTGCATTTTCTTCTCAGCTCGACTGTCTCTACAAGTTTTTTAAAAGATGCATTCTGATTTTTTTCACATATTATATACGTAATATATTATTCATCTTCCAACTACAGCTTCCTACTTTAGCTCTAACCATATACTTATATTGTCACCTTGCTCTGGGTTCTGGGTTTGATCTTGGATTTATTTGAAAATTGGATTTACAACTTTGAAATTTGAAACTTTAAGTATAAAGTAATAATCTTTTCCGAAAGTGGAATACTTATAACTAATATATCTAATATATTTAAATAGGTACAGATACATACTTTGATATATTTATGTAAAACATTATAAGCGTGATTGTAATTTCAGACAGCCTTATAAATAGTCTCCAGTCTTCTTCTACGGCTTTTTTCGAATGTAGAGTGAAACATGCGACCCATATTGAAATTGAATTTGTGGTTTGTGTGTGGAGAAAAGTGTCGCTTGGAATTTTACTCACACTGTTATGATTTATGATATTAGTTAGTTACCTATGTATAATATGTAAGTATGATTTCCCCCTTTTAAAACTCTTATTGGATTATAGTTGGTTATTCCCGTGTGATTATTCTTCCTGCCTGACTCCATTCATTTTATAGTGATAAAAAATTGAAAAATAAAACTTAAATTGGAACACAAGAAAAGAAACAGGCGACATGAGTCTCGAGCTAAATTACTGAAATGTATGATCATGTTCAACAGGGAAAAAATATACTTGAAGCAATACGTTCTTCACATATTTTAGCTCTGCCGTATCGTAATTAGATATATAGTAATCAGGTTTTAAGCCCAAGTCCAAGTTTAAACTAGATATAATGAGATGGATATTATGACGATAAAGACGATGAAATGAGAAATTTGATACAATTTAAACTTACTGACTCTAGACTGAGAATAGATTCTCTTGTTTATATGCAATGACGATGAAAAACAGAGGAAAATATTTTCCGTTCAAAACCTTTCGATTCATAAGGAAATCAACGAGCGGAAACCTGAGGTTGTATGTTTTTATATAAAAGCCAATATAGTGTAGAATAGAATGGAAATATAGATGAATCTGTGCATGTACAGTATGTATACGATTCAATATATTAGGACGAGGGATGGTAAGATTGCACAAGCCCTTGTTGAGATTCATTCAACTGTCCTCTTCCCCTTATTCTTCCCCATCTTCCTCAATATAGTTTTCCTTTCCTTTGCTTTGCTGGCTTCGAAAATATTCCTCTTACAAGCCACCCAGTTGTTCCGCTAGATTTAACACCCTTTCATTCTTGTTTACTACACAACTCCCATACACATAGGCTCTAAAACCCCTGAATGTGGACATGGCGATGGCGAAGGCAAAGTGTTCCCTTGGCCATCTTTATTTATGGCACTTTCAATGGGAATAAAGGACCCAATACAAGAGTGAATACTGAATCTAGTTTTAAAATGTGTTTTCTATACACACGTCAATCGGAAGATTGATTTCACGTGATGATTCTATTATATGAATATAATTGACGTTTGGGGAAAATCTCTGTAAAATTGTTGGCATTTTTCTTATTCTTTTGGTTTTACTCGTGTTTTCATTATGAAACTTACAAAACAAGAATAGCTTTAACCACTCTGCGCATTTTTGTTGGACAGCGACAATATTGTTTGAGTTTCTCGAAATGTTAAGAAAAATTCTAGTATATGAGTATCATCATTTATTGTACAATTGTATCATATACTCAAATGGTAAATATAGAGCTGAGAATTTTATTTTCATTTTAATTTAAAATTTCAACAGTAACTTGAGAAAACTAGCGTGTAGAACGGTGTCTCAAGTAAAAAGTAAAAGTAGGAGGTATACATTATACATATTACATATTACAAATATAAAATTTGTTTTGTCCTTCTTGTATTATATGCTTTGTGCTTGGCAAGTCCATTATTATTTTTCACACAAAAGTGAAAATGACTAGTGTACGATGTTTGTTGAGAGAACAAGAGAAAAATAAATATATGGAGAAAGAGAGTAGGAGATGTAGCTATGTGTAAATTTTTCAAGTAGTTTCTCCAGAAAGTGAGAAGGAAAAAAGGAATGGAACATAATAATGCCTTCTCTCTTTCCAGAATTCAGAGAAGGAGCAGAGGAGTGTACATGTCATAAAATGACACGTAAATTATATTTTTATTTTTCTGGAGAGATACTTCGTTTCTTTTTGTTCTATTCTATTTTTTTACTTTTTCTGTCAGTTTCCATCCCGTCCATTATTATACTTTACAGTATTCTTTGGAATCTCATGTATTTTGCGTAATTTAAATTGGAATTATCTTTGGAGTAAGAATATGCCCAACGTTTAAGTAAATACATAATACAAGTATGCACCTCGGTTCGGTCTAGTTTAGTTTGCTCTCACTCAGAAAGGAAGAGATTCAAGTGTGTGTGAATGCCATTGTCATTAAGGGTATACAATAACATTTTAAGTTTGTATATATAATCTTGTACACTCACAATGTACAAAACAGAATACAAAATAAGGCCTCAATTTCTTTCTTGCTCTGCCTATTTTTCCTGTGTACCCAGATATGTGTTGTAGGAATAATAGAAGCCATGTAATTTTCAACTTGAAACCTGTGACTGAAGGCTGAATACGCTGAGATACTGGTGTATATAAAATATTATGTGTACATACATACAACCATACATGTACTTATGTATGACATAAAAATGATCACACTTAAAAAAGAAGTCTACCACCGAAATCTCCGCCTCCAAAAAGTTCTTGTATACCTGGTGTGTACTATGTAATTCCGGTACATATATGCTTACCTATTACCTGCCTCTACCGACATTTTACCCATGAGTTTAAATAAGTGCACTGTACTTTCTACATTGAAACGTGATATATATGCAGGACAAAACCTTATTGTGTATATATATGCAGGACAAAACTTTATTGTGTATATATGAGCAGCCGTGGCTCTATTATACCTTTATATTTAAAAAGAACTTTCTTATGTATATAATTGATAATAGGTTTCTTATATAATATAGAAGAAGTATAGTCAAAAGTGGGCTTTTCATTATGTTTCACGTCAGTTATTCCCTCGTTCTCACATCATTGTAAAGTGAACATAGGGTATTATGAAAAAGGAAGGTTCTTGTGGTTGAAGTTGTGTACCTATAATATCTACCTGTCTACTCATCTGTACGCCTATGCATATGCGTATACAGTCCGATCTTGTCAGGGCTCACCTAAGAAAAAGAGCGCAAAAATTATCCCGAGAAATGTTGCACATTATTGTAATCTGTATTCTTTCCTATATTTATCAATGAGGCGAAAATTTTTATACTATGCATAATTGTGAAAAAAACAAAAATTTGGAATGTTATTAGGATGCTGTTATAGAGAGACTGGACTGTAGCTTTGAAAACGATACCTAACTGAGACTTTGAAACGATCCATAGTCTCTAATTGTCCAGAGACCGTTTAGGTGGAAGTTGAAGTGGTGTGGATCAGCAGCACTTCAGCAGTTTATTTCGTGTATAGATGCATACATACTTGTTCAGTCTTCTGGGTCGTGGGTGAACAAAACAGAGGGGAACATGGAAATTACCCAATATAGAGTACAATTAAAAACATGTAAAAATTGCCTCGAGTCTATATTGCGTATAGTTGGTACTCAATATAAGTATTTCGTTTTAGGCATGCATAATATGTTTAATGTTTAAATATATTTACGCATATTGGGACTTCTCATTTTTAGTTTTGGTTCTGCTCTTTCTTGTAAATTTTATACGTTGAAAAAGAATAAGAAAATTGTAGGAAAAGCCAAAGGCTCTCATGTTAGATTTTTGCTATATAGTTTAACTATGTACGTATTACTATACTATTGGAGTAGATTATAGAGATGCTGTGAATTGTATAAATACCTACTTTGGCATTTTACACAGCGATCTTTATATTGCTCTAGATAGATATAGTTAGAGTTTATAGTTTTTGCGAAGTGGAGTCTGTTCTGTTGTTTAAGAGTTGAAGATCGAAGGCTATTCTTTTTTTCTCTTTCTTTCTCTTCCGCACTTCTCAGACTTCCACTTACTGCACTTATAGTAAGTCCGAAAGGAGAATTAAAAGGCCACCAGGCATTAAAGTAGAGGAACAAGTATGGGGGAAAGTAGGGGCAAGGGAAAAGAACTCCAGGATCCGCATTCACAGGAAGAAGCAGTCTAGAAAAAAGAGGAGCAAGAGAGTAAAAAGTTGTGAGCTTTTAATACAATACAATACAATGCAATACAGTATAGTATCCAGTACAGTGTATAGTGTATACAATACGCAGTTGAGTCAAAGTCGAACCTCCAAGTCGACGTCGAGTCCTTTTTGCCTACTTGGAGGAGGAAAGAGTTAAGTAGATCCTCTGACTCCGGTTAAAGCTGCATTTTGTATTGTATTTTCGCTCTCCCTTTTTCACAATTTTTCTCGAGTATCTTTGCCCTTTGCCTCCTTTTCTATTTCTTTCTCTCTCACATGCCTACTCACCGTGCAGTGCAGTAAAGGACAGTATGCAGTACAGCACAGTTTAAATCACTTTGCTACACTTTTATTGTTTCACTTAACCAACATTATTCTACAATTTCCAAGTCTTCCTTGCACAACTTCCAGCACAGTTGCATCGTATCGTGCTGTGTATTAATGCTCTTTACAAACGACCGTAAATACAGACAGTCAAGTACACGCTCATTTTGTCTATAGAAATTCCACTGTTTATTTACTTATATATTTATAATTTAAAGATAAAGATAAAGAAACAGATACACAGGCACATAATGCATTTTTGCCACAAGGAAAGTTTTACTTGGGGTTTAGTTTTGAGAATTTTGGCACACAATTTTATTATTCCTCCAACATTAACTATTTCAATGAGTCTTATCTCTTATCTCAAGGATTCTTTTGGCTAAATAAAATAAATAAGTTTAGACCACGGAAAGTTACATTGTTAGTCTGACTGGGCCTGTCACTGAATGTGATTTGTCAGTGGTTATACATACTTTGTAAAATAAGGTCGTATGTATAGAAGACAGAATAAGGAGGAATTGAAGATTAACAAAATTAAATTTGTGTGCACCAAACGTCTAGTGACAGAGACAAAGAGACACATGGCAAGAGGAGAAGTAGAGAGACAGGCCGACATATATATTAAAAGGAGAGGAACAAGGGAAGGGAAGGTGCGAATAGTTAGTAGTTACAAGTTTTTGTGGTTTAAAGGATGGCTTAAACTGTCGTGCGGATTGTGGATGTTCTTGCATGCATCCAGCCAAGTCAAAGAAATGAGGAAAGGATAAGACGTAGGGAAAGATGGAGTTCATACTTGCAGTTTCGGTTTGGTATTCTACAGCATTTCAATACAATTCAATGTGTGTGTAAGTACAATATATGCACTCAAATTTGATGTTTTGGTTTGCTTTGGTTCGCTTTGGTTAGGTTGAGTGTCAGCGTAAGTATTAAGGACCCATTCGCTATGTTATGTAAGTGTGTATATGCATTTAACTCTTTCCTGTCCGTCTTTCTCTCTCTTTTAGTTTCACATTGAACCTGCCACATTCATCCACGCCAGACCCTAGGATGTTATTTTCCATTTTATTCCCTTCCTCTTTCTGTACAAACATGCACAGCGAGTGATGGTAATCTTAGTTACACCACGACTGAGGAGGAAGAGAGGAAGAAGAAAAGGAGTAAAATAGACCAAGTCGGGGTCTTCTTCTTTGTTCTCAGCTAACAAAAGAGTTTTTTCTCGGGCGCTTCTTTCTTTCCTACTAGATGAAATTCTCTACTGTGTATGTATATGCGTATAGTGTATATTATACTTTGCTTACAACCAACGTGAGTAACACAGTACAGTACGAAAAGTATATGAAAAAAAACGCTAGGAAGGGCACCAGCAACCAAACCAACTTTCCAATTCGATGCAACGACGAAAAAATGCTTCAAAGTATGGAGAGTTTAGGGTTTTACTTTTCCACAGAGTTTTACCGAAAACGAGAATGAAAAAGTAGAAGGCGGAGGACTGATCGAAGTGAACTGCATTTGCATACGTATGAGTACAACACACAATCCACACGCATCGAAAAAAAGGCGAAAAGAAACTAGGAAAAAATGAAACCAAACCAAAGTGTATGTATATGCAAGTACAAAATGTGTGTGCACATTGTACGTGTATACATGAGTAGGGGTAAGAGGCCAGGCCATCGTGTGAGTTTGTGTGTCTACTTTTTTGAAGACTGAGATATAGTTGTCTACCGAGTAAACAGAAGAAAAGGGAGAAAAAGTAGTGTAACTATGCAGCAATACAATATTTTTTGCTTAAAGCTTTTGTACATTGTATAGATAGTTCCATGGTGTGTATGAAAAAGGAGGAGACGAAGAAAAAGAAAAGCAAAAAAGCCGTCGTTTTCTTTTTCCTTATTTTTCATGGGTAAAAATTTCGTCTTATACTCTTTTTCTTATTCTTTTTCTTTGCTCACTCTCTCTTTCTAGCCATTACAGTTGCATTGTAGTGTGTGAGTAGCATCGCCACTGCACCAAAGCAAGTCTGGCCATACGATGCAATACCATACCGTACAATACTAAACCAAACAACAAGCAGCTAGCTAGACAGACAGACAGCGACCAACGAACCAACGAGCCGGCAGTAAGAATAGGAACATACAGACATATCACAAAAGGAATAATATATAAAGAATGGTCCAAATGTGAAATGTGGACTATGGAACATTTTTCTTTGCCATGGTTTGCCTTTCTCTATTCCTTTTCTCTGGTCCTTCGTTTTGTTCTTGTTCTTTGGTTAGGATGCGATGAAATATTGTCCAAAATGCGGCCCGACTGACTTCTTTCATTTCCTTCCTACATTCCTTCCGCATGTTGTAGGGAGCATACGTCTACTTTCGTGTAGATGGATATGCCATTCCAAACCATTCCATTTCATCCCACAGTCTATGCCAGACCAAAGCAAAGCAAAGCAAAGCAGGCTACAGAACTAACCGGAACCGGCTTAGGTTCAGTTTCAAAAAACCGCATCTGTTGTCCTAACACTGTCCATATGGACTTGGCTATTCATTTCTGTCCCATTCTGATTTCAAACTGGGAAGTCCTATGTATGTACATGCAAGTTCTATCTAGAAGAAGGGAGGGAAAAAACTGGAGAAAGTACATTTTGTTTTAGAGACATTTAACTACACGGTGCGTATGTTGTTTGTTTGCCCTATCAATTCCGTCCTGTCAACACAAAGCAAAGCAAGGCTAGGCAGAGGGAAACCAGCACGAAACTACAAGTTTTATATATACACATTCTGTATGACAGAGAACAGACCAAAGAACAAATACCAACAAATATCTTAAAAAACAATATCAATCACATCACAACAACATTCCCTTCAAATGATTCATCATCTCGAGCTGTACTTGCCCTTTTCCCTCCTTGTGTGCTGTCATGAGCTGTTGTTGTTTCTCGCGAGGAATGAGCTTGAGTTGAGTTGAGTTGACTGTATACGACGTGTTCTGTCAACACATCATTATGTTTTATTAAAATGTTGCATGTTGCTCCCCGTATATTATATATCATTGTGAAATGGTTGATGGTGGTTAAGGACGAACTTAATATAACATGATGACATTTTTTTACTTCAACGCAAGAAAATACTCGCTCTGTCCTCCTTTTGTTTCCCAATTAAAGTTTAGAACTATTCAAAATTTGGTGCGGGGTAAAAAAAGAGAGAAAGAGGGAGATAGAGAGAGAGGCAGACAGTTAGCAGTGGAAAAAATAAAACGGAAGGAAAGGGGAAAGAGGGCGAAGAAAAATGGGTTAGAAGGAGTTCTTAGTCGAGCGGATTAAATTCTCTGCTGGATTCCTCATGCTGATAAAGCCATGGAAGCGTGTGGAGCGGTTTATATACAGTTGTACACAGTTATGTCTCTGTGTTTTTGCTCCGTATGCAGTGTGCATGTGTATTCTACTTTTCGCTGAGGCCCGAGTAGAAAATGGAGAAATGGCGAGGGGAAAATGGTAAAAGTAAAAACTGGTGTAAAAAGTCTTTCTCCATTTCATAACAGTTTATTTCATTGGTCTCTTCAAGTATTCAGTACGTATAAATGTTGCATGGATATACATAGTATGCATACATGTATGAATCCATTTATGTTATGCGCTTATACATAATCATCTTCGACAATGTTCATCTTTGAAATGTCTGTTTTCTTTTACAGTTCTTCCTTTCCGCCAACTTGCAACTGTTTTTCGCACATACAAACAGGGAAAAAACAGACGTATGCGCGTGACACACAACTAGAAAAATATAGAGCTAGGAGAGAGCATGAGGAATAAAAGCAAGTATTTAGCTGTTGCCCATCATAAAAAGTTTTGTTGTCTATTTCAATTTTCATCATGGAGCAGATCGTTTTTGCTGTTGCCTTCTTTCTTTTTGCTGAAGCTACTTTCAGGCTCTCCATGTATTTTCGAACCTACAGGGGAAAGTTTCCTTACTTTCCTGGTCCCTTTATTCTCCAAGGTTCTTCTAGTGGGGCTTTGAAAAAATGATGCGGTGATTTTCTTTAGAGATAAATTTTTATTAGTTGTACAATTATACAGTTTTTAGCCTTAATATGATGACCACGAGAATTTTTTTGTTGAAGCAATTATATTAATTTGACTTTAAAGTTCAGACAATTATTAAAAAACATTTTTTGAGAGGTTTCAATTTCTTTTTACTTCATTTTAACGTCGGTTCAAAATTGAGGCAAAGTAAGTGCTGACGTTTAATAACAATAATAATAGATATTAAGATGATGATTTCAAGGCGGTCATCTCAGCTTTCTTATGATTTCCTCGTATCGCTCTTCGCAGTATAATATCATTTTTGTTATGACCATAACGTACCGCACACGGCGTAGTTGGCAGTATCGTAATAAAAGGATTACTTGTGGTGTACTTAAATGTCATGGGTTATGCTGTTGGTTGTTGGTGTTGACGCCTGGCGTTGAGAAAGCAATTGAAGAAAATGGGAAAAGATTTCGCACTTTTCTCGTGACAAAAGTTTAACTTTATCTCCTTCCTTACAGTCACAGTCAGGTACCAGTTGTTAAAAATAGAGCGACGAGAATTTTTATAATGATCAATGATAGCAGTCGTAATATCAATAGCAGTAAACAATTATTACTATTATTGTTATTGTTGTGATCAAATCTGTTTTTCGGTTTCAGTCATACAAGGAATGTTTTCCAAGTATATATCATATACAATATGCTGTAGTATTTTTTGTTTACTGTGACTTAAATTCAGGGAAAAGGTTAAAAATATTTTTCACAAAATAAATATCAGAAATCAGAACAATTGTATTTTATTTTCCAACGAAATTTTATACGGTAGGAAAAGTTCTTGTATTCTTTATGCTGTTGTGCATTTTAAATATTGTGTAATAAAGGTGCTTTTGTGATTGCTGGAGACGAGTTTCGAGGTATTGTGTAATATTTGGATATTATGTGCGATTTCTAAGGTGCTGTAATAATGTGTATGCATGTATGTATATATGCACTTCATAGCTTCTTCAATGTTGTATACCGTCCCTAATCCCGAGAACTTGGATAATTATCCAGAATTATATACATACCTCTGGATTCTGGATGCATATAAGTTTGAAGTTGGTTCATGGTTGGGATAAGTGAAAAACATCTACCTCTGTCTACAATATGGTTTGGTTCATGGTTTTTAGAGAGCCGTCGGTTAGCTTTTGCCCCTTCTTCTTTTGGATCCTAATTTGATCCTGTAATTAGCTGTGAAGTAAGGAAAGAAACTTTGTAATTTTGTTTTCGTCTCCTACTCTCTCTCGCTCTCTCTCTCTCTCCTCTCGCACTCTACACATTTGCCTTCTATTTCTATTAGTTGAACTTGAGAGTGTCGAGTTCTCTCTATGGCTCTCGTGTGCATTCCCCGTATTTTATTCACTTTTGGATTCCGCTTCAGCCTTAACTTTGCGTTAGAAGGTCAACTTAAGTGGTGGTATATTATATGCGTACTTATGTACGTAGAGCATACAATATTATACCATTGTATGTATGTACAACGAAAATTCACGCAATCAAGGGTTGAGAACGCACGAGGTACATATAGTACATACATAATACACCGTGAACCAAGACCCTTTACTTACCAAAACATTTATTTTAAAGCACTTTCTGTTTCTCAAAGGTTCCTTAGCCAGGTCAGCTGTATCTAAGATATAAGTCTTCAATTGTAAGAGTGTGCTACAAGCTACATTTGTAAAGTATATCTACGTACTACATACATACTGATATATGTACAAGCATGTAATGAGTAAATGAGCCTGGAGTGACGGACGGGATTTTTAGAGAGGAAGAGAGAGCAAGGGAGTCAAAAGTCGACGGCTTGGATGGAAAAGTTTAGAAAATTCGTCCCAAGAAAAGGTCTTTGGCTTATTCGCCTTAATTATTTTACGTGCTCATATTCACGATTGCGGAACGAAACCTACGTCCAAAACTAAAGTTGAAGCAAGGTTAGCGTAGAGACACAAGGTAAGCTGGTAATGATCGTGAGCTGGCGGGTGGAATAGGGTATGTATAGGGCTGAAGTTGGAACACTCGCACAGGCGACGGCGAGGACAAACGACCAGTTCACATCACTCTTCCCATCTACTCCTGTTACCTACCTTCCACATGATCTGTATCCTAGGTTTATACGGTATTGGACACATGCCGGTCCACATTCAGATCAGTTATGTGGGAACTGTGTTGAGTTAGTATATATGCTATTATGTACGCATAATATATGCTTTTGTACATTATAGTCAAACTTTTACCAACACAAGAGCGCTGACAGCTCACAAGTCCAAAAAAATTGAAACATGGCCGTTACATGCTATGACTAATATTTGTATTTATATTAATGCGTTTTTTTCTCGCATTATACTTACATTATGTCATTTTTCATAGCATATCGTATTGTATTATGATGTATCATGAATGATGCTGTACATTAATGACATTTTCAAAAATGTATCATAATTACTAAGTTGATTGCTCATAAAATTCACTATACAAAGTGTATTTTTGTATGCATAATGTATGCACGAAAACTTTGCCTGTTGGCTAATTATTCCTCCAAGTTTTGTATAATACAATTAACTTGTTCTTCATGGTACATGTTTGACTTGTTTCTTGTATAGTTTTATTAATTTAACATGCAAAGACGAAAGGTAATAGAAAAGTCAATGTTGTACATTATTCATAGTCTAAAAGTACACGTATGATGACTAAATTTATCTTTCACTGTGTATTTATACACACGTGTACTTTTACGTTCTCTGGAAAAGGTTAATTTACCTGCGAAATTCGGTAGGTGTAATTAGCAATTAGAAGGCGCCTAACTGCTCACTGTCATATACTTGTACATACAAAAAATGTCACTTTGGGTTATACTCTATACTTTGCCGACATTATCTACTTATGTTGTCAAAACAGTGTACATACAATTAAGTGAATAATGTTTCTTACACCATAATTTGGAAGACATGGCCCGTCATATTTTATCACATGAATGTAAATATTTTAGGGGAAATGAAGCAGAAATCATGTTCATTGAGTAAAATTTTATGAGCACGCATTTTCATTGTAGTTTTTGTTGGTCGTGCAGTTTTTTCCGGAGTCAAAGCTTGACTTGTGTATGCGTAATATTCTGTGAAAAAATTGACAAGGGAAATAAAAAATCGGAAGGGAGAATAAAAACCCGGATTTTGTTCCTATTCCATACATATTATGCATTAAGCTTTGATCTTATACAAGTCAGCATATGCACCACTTTTACTGCTTCCTCAGCTGATTTGCTCCAAAGTTTAGTACCCTTATGAATAATTTACATGTTTTTCTTATTTAAATTTTTGTTACCACAAGGGAGCTTTCTAGTTCAACTCTTTTACTTTTTACCCTGCGGAAAAAAACTGTTGACGCTAGGACGATGGTTGGATCGGTCTGAGATTAGAGGTCAGGGGGAGAGACAGAGTGTGACGATTTATTGAGATATTTTTTAAAAGCATAACTTTGTCGTGGGGAAAAAATTTCATTTACACTTTTATACTTTTGTCGCTTGATCTATATTGCTATCAAGTTGATGTATTATATTATTTTAGCATATGTTGATATTCATAAAATTCTACATTTGATGCTTACATGATTTATATTCCATTATGTGTACAGTGTAAAATACATAATACATACATATGTGCATATTTCATGTCTTGGAGAGAACTGTGGACTGACTTCCGATCTGCTGATGACTTGACATTTAATAGATAGCTTCCCCTGTCTACGCTAATGATCAAGTTTTATATTGTGTTAGCATTGTGCAAGACCCCCAGGAGCAGGAACATGCACGAAAAAATAATACAGAGAGGGACAGAGAAGAGGAACGGGACACAAAAAAGATAAGCAAGCATGCTAACGAGGTGCTTTTTATGGATCCGGATTTTACCTAAAGCTATCTTTGTATGTACCTCAATTGCAGCGGAGGAGATTGTACGTTGTGTGTACGTGTAGTAGACACAATACACACTTTTTACTCTTGTCTTGTCTCTTGTCCTCCTCAAAAGCAAAAGGAGCTATCACTTGGTCTTGGTATTTATGTATGTTAGTCTTGTTCTTCTTCTTGTTCTTGGTCCTGGTCTCTGGGGCCAGTGCATTGCTAGAGTTCCACCGTCCACAGTATTCTTTCTTTTCTCTTTTTATTTCTCAACCAATCAGCAACCCGTTCCACACAGCTTGTTCTTCTCTTCTTTCCCTTGCTGCTTTATTATTGATGAGTCACTGTATAATTTATGGGACTCGTAAAACATAGCAGAGAGATTGAGATTAAGAGAGAGAATAAGATATAAACAAAGTGAGTCTTCTTTGCAAGATGAACAAGACGAAAAAGTTCTGATACATACGTACAATGTGAAATAGAGATCGATGCTACAGATTCTTGGAATAGAACAACAGCTATACTATACACCATGCACAGTTTTTTCTCAACTTGCCATCTTTGAGATTCATTACGGGGACAGACAGCAAAATAAAAGAATTCCTTGTGAATTTAATAAATGATCATTTACATCTTGTATAACTATGCAAATGCAGCTGAAGGTTAAGAAAAGATAGAGTCAAAGAATTGATTTTGATTATTTAATGTCGCATTGCAACTATCCCAATTTTATAGTTTTATATAAAATAATTATCTATAGTCAAACGGGTTCTAAACATAAACTTTTTACACCAAAAACTGCTAATTAAAAGCGGAATTCTGGCTTTTCAAAAAAGAGAAGGTCAGTGGTAGTTAAAAAGAGTTGAGGCGATGGACTCGCAACTGTCTGTACTACAAGTCGTTGGATACAAGATGTGACGACGGTCGAATATCTGCATGAGTGTGGTTATTGATTACACGCAACGCAACGGCTGACTTGTCGTAAAATATCTTTGTAAAAACGCATAGAGTGGATTGTCTACAAAAAATATTATGTGTGAAAAGGAGCTGTAGCAACAATGCCTTGAATCAATAATGCAGGACTGAATTAACATAAGAGTTGGGTAAGAGAATCGAAAACGAGAGAGAGAGAAGAACAGGAAAGAAATATAAACCGATATACATACATAAGTATGTATTATTACATGGAGCGAGGGAGATGAAGCTGAATATATATATATATACATACATACATACATAGGGAGAAAAGGAGAGATTGAAGATGAAAGATGTACTTAATACATACACAGCGAAAAGATGAAGGGAGAAGATGAAGAAGAACGAGAGAGAGGCTTCATGTCATTCTTTCTCAAACATCTAGCAAGATGAACTTAAATACATTTTGAGAAATATGAAGGGAGGGAAGGATTGAGCTTTTTTGTGTGTGTGTGTGTGTTTGCTCCTGCGTTTGCTTTTCCTCTTGGTTTTTCCTCTATTACACATCTATTAAATACACAATAGTTATACTTCATCTTTTTCTCTTTTCCTTCCTCTTCAACCCAAGGTTTAGTTTTGCTTACTGTATGTACTTGAGTCGAGTTGAAATGTAGAGACTGGAGTTTTAGCTGCTGGTAGTTTATAGTTGGTAGAGGGTAGAAAAGGATGAATTCTACTTACGTCTCCTTCTTCCGATGAGTCGCATCTCAATGAAGAGTGACAGGGATGTCGAAATAAGATGTAGTCACTAGTCTCTATAAACGAAACCATAAAACCCACCAACAGCTCCTTGTCACAGGACTTACTTTTACTTACTCTGTACCGTACAATTTTGAATGCATGCATGTAAGTATGAAACGCGTTACATAGACAACACAAAGTATGGTTAGCCAAACCTTTGAAAAGCTGCACAACTTACTTACTTGGAAATGGTTCCATGTTCGTGAATTTCAACACAATATACCATGTATTTAGATATATGAAACTTCTGATGCAGTGCCGACTGGTTTGGCATATGACATGGAGAAAACCGAACAGAAACTCACCAAGGACATGTCATGAAATACGTTTAAAGTGACGAAAATCAATGTTTCAAATTGAGGACATTTTCTACTCTAGTTGTGCCTTGCTGCTACATTTCTTATTTTTACAATGTATCTTATTATAGTTGTTGAACATGTATGCATAAAGTATATTATATATCGGAAACGTCCTTTGCATTTTTCTTCTGGTTTTGGCTTCTGGGTCAGACAGCACTGTGTGCAAAATTCTGCCTTTTCTATGTACTTGGGTTTAAAAATACAAGACTAAGGATCGAAAATAGATTGTAAGCCGAGTTCTTTGAAAAATGTTTTATCCTCCGCTGTGTAACGACGATTGATTATAAAAGAAAAGAAAATATTATTACTTATATAACCTATGATTTATAATGTATTGTGATACAGTGCAAAATATAAGGCAAAGTACAAAGACGAGTATCGTGGTGCAGAACATACACATGTACATGTACACACATGAAATATGACAGTGTGTAATGTATTTGTAGTTTATACGTGCATATATACGTATATGTGATCTTCGATTTTTAACCTTTTCCCTTCTTTTGGATTTATTCTAGGAAGAAAGAAAACAGCTACGAAATAGCTTTGAGGCTTCTTCTCTCTCTTGACGATTCGACTCGATTTGACGGAGCGAGGATTCTGCTAATTTTTTCTACTCGGTAAGAAAAAAACTATATTTTTCCGTTGTCAACTCTCATTACATAATCCGTGAAGCAATTTTTTGATCTTTCATCATATATGGATGTGGAAATACGTACATGTTATGAAGGAAAACGGAAGCATTGTTGTTGTAATGTACTCCTTTTTTGCCTGCATTTTTTTGAAAACAAGAAAAACGTGATATATAAAAGCCCCTATAAAAATACATAATATAAGAATGCGTGAAATCCTACTTCAACAGTTTATTTATTTTTCTGTCAAATATAACATGCTCTTCATTTTTGCTTTAATGGTCTATTTTTATCTCGGAATTATCATTTTGCGAACTTTATCAATGAGTACGTATAGTTCTCAAGAAGGCCGCCTACGTATTAAATGCCTAAGTATTTTTTCAGCTGTAGAATAATATTTTTTACGAAAAAGACAATAAAATTTTACGAAAACATATTTTTGGAGTAAAGAAGTTTCTTATACCCACATGCTAGTAATGGTACACCAGACTGTACGTACACAAGTGTCGTTCTTTTCCAGCTCAACCGAGATGTAACAGGTTTTCTAATTTGCATTTGCCGATTATTAAAACTTGACGATGCGTGAATATTTCTAGATTGTCATGAATGATTTGTACATCTTAATGCGCTTCTAATATATTCCGTAATTTTGTTCTCGTTTTCATGTAGACATAAAAGTGGTTTATATAAGTTTTTTGGTTTTTGATACGTATTATTTTCCCATTAATAACCTAATTGTTCTTATAGCTAGCCAAACCTAACCAATTATTCCTCCGTATCACATGGACTGTAATACACAATATCTACGTACATTATTCATAAGTATACCGTTGATCATAGATGAAACCGGAATGAGCGAATTCGAACAGTATCATGAGTTACAAGTTTCAAGTCTACAATCTCGTAGCATACAGAATACATGGGAAGCTCAAAATATCTGAAAATCTAAGGCTACGAAGGAGACGAAGGAAGAGAAAAAAAGAGCAGCCAAGCAAAAAAAGTAGTAAAAGTGATTTCGGACTGCATAATACATAATGCATCATCCAAAATATAAATATGTATGGATGTATGTAACTCGACTGTATTTTGTACTATAGGCTGGTGAACATCTTCAGTATTGTAGTTGTTGGCTGGTTCTTGTCCTTGCGTTACATTACATATCGCTGGCTGGAATATGTCTTCATACTCGTAGGCTGGTTGTCATATCTCATTTGCTAGGTCAAGTATGCAATACATACATCATGACAGTTTTTCTCTCTCTAGTTCTGTCTCCTTTCCGCTTCTTCTGTTCCTTCTGACTTTGACTGTGACTGTGAAATGACAAGTTGACAATAATTTGTGGATAAAAAGCTCATGTGGACGTGCGCTTAATATTGAATGATGACACTCTTGCGTTTTTCGTATTAGTTTCATAATGTCAACTATTGTAAGGGGAAGCGAAACTTAAAACAGATCGTAGACGGTTCTTTTTTTTAACTATACGCGAAACGAATTTAATGAAGATTCAAGTTTTAAGTGCATGCGTACTTTCCTTTCATATCACAATGGCTTAAAACTTGAGACGTTTGTTTGTGTTTTGGGACTATTTTATATCAAGAAACTAAACTAAAAATTGCCACTGCCTCTTTACAATGTATAATGTATAATCATCCTATCAAGATTGGATCCAACTCCTCTTGAGGACTTGAGATTTTTCTGTATGTATATGCTGGAAAAATGGACGAAATGAAATTGACTTGAGATGGAAGAGAGAAGTGGCGTTTTGTAAAGGAGGATATCAGTATCAAGGCTTAGAGCCTGATAAGATGATTCTGATTGAAGGCGTTTTTCGCTTATCTGAAATAGTTTCCGTCTTTTTTCTCCATGTTCCTTTTGGTTTAAGTTTGGGTTTTCGATATGTAAACGAGGATGAGAGTGGGCTTAGCTATACTATACACGGAACACGGATGTATCTTTGTGTATGCTTTAGGATCTCGTATAGATAAATGTGAATTTTTTCAAAGTCAGCTGTTTTGTGGTCTAGCGAAGGGAGAAAAAAACGCGATGGAGCTTTTTGTTAGTGGGATTCCCAGTCTTTGTCTTTGTCTCGACAAGGTACATAGTACATACGTGAACATGGTTAAAAATGACAGGGCACGTGAGAGGGATCACTTAGTTTGAATGCAGTTATTTTGTCTATGGAATTCCAGGAGCTGAATCGAGTCGAGTTGACTTGAGAGATCAGCTCGACTTAAGACAAGGAGAAATTGTGTAAAGGTTTCGAGGTTTCGAGAACTACGAGGGAAAAAAGCAGATTAAAGTGTGGTGATTCTTGTAAGTGCATATCTGAATGTTGAATTTGAGTTGGACTTTTTGACTCGATTTGACGGGGGATAATGGATAGTCTGTAGGAACAATGTGTATAGCATAGACAAGAGTGTAAAAAAGGGAAGGAGGGTGACAATGTTTTGATGCATTCCCCTGTTTTCCACACACAGTTCAATACTGAATATTGTATGTATCTATACCTATATAATATGTTTTGCCTTGTCTTACTTCGGCTTGGTTTGAAATGGCATGGCTTGGCATGAGACTGAGATCACACAGTGATTCATCAAGTTTACACAGTTGTCAACCTTTAAGATCAAATGGAAGGCGAACAAGAGAGTGCAGACTAAAAAGAAGAGAAAACGGAGCTCTGCTTTTCTCGAATGACGTGACACATATAAAGTACTTTTGCTTTCGCTATAGTCTTCATTCCTGATCTCCCTCTTCGCCCCTGCTACTACTTTGTCATTGTATGATTTCACAGAATTTTCTTGGCTCGTATACTTATTTTATCAAACTTTAAAATTCCACGTTGTCGTCGTCTTTCGGTTGGGACTTTGGTTTGACCACAAAAGTCACAGTTGGAGAAAAGAGAAAAGAAGGCGCAATCGAGGAGACGAGACTCGGCTGGCGAGTGTACGTCGGGGTCTCTCTATCTGTGGACTGTGGATTGTGAATTGTGGGGAAGTCGCACAAACTTTGTCCGTCAACCGCGGCTATTCCCAAACGATAAGATTATTACTTTGACTTATACTTTTCTTTGCCTTCTGAGGATTTTCCTCGGTTCCCTTCTCCCATACTCTTATACTCTGTTATGTAGAAACCTCGGCGAAGGCTTTGACTTTGCCTTTGCCTTGCCTTTCCGATTTTGTCGTGATCTTTTCTCTCGTGTCGCATCTCATATTTCTCCTCCTTGTCTAGTTTCGTCACAAGTTACACAGTTTAATATTTATACAGCATTAAGTTGTCAAAGAGTCTCATCGTTGTTGGCCGTAACATAGAGCTAATAAGGTTTATTTCTGTTAATACGTATTTACGACGGGAACGGGGACGCTCGCCTCTAGTTGGCTTGAGCTGAGAGGAGTTGCCGGCCCCTGCTTTCCATATATACTTTTCACGAAACCGGATTATATAGAGCTTCCCATTTTCTTCCGATCATAATTAAAGAAAACTTGACTTTATATTCGTGTACGGTGTACGTGTATGTTTTATTCCTCGTGGACCCTCTGTATAACATGTACACATTTATGCATAAAATTGTACATATTAAGTCAATTGCAGTAAATTTCAACTATAACAAAGCCGGGTGCAACTGTGTAAGGTTACTCACAATTTTTGGGTGCTTTCATTCAAAGAACTGCATGATATAGCTTTAATATTAATTCTAAGCTGCACATTGCACATAATGTAAAAAATCTTTTTGGTAAACTAACAAAATAGTAAGTAATTTGTCCCGCTGGTGTGGCATAAGTGGAGTTTATTGTATATTTGTAGTAACTGCGGAGTTAAGAGTGAGCGTAAGCGTTAGGAGTGTAGTACAGTATAGTCGACATGCTAGTTTTACTCTATCCTTGTAACGACAGCAGACAGACAAAGATAAAATACAAATACGGTCCAAAATTTACATATCCCGCCATTTCATATGCATAAAGAGAAAGTGGGAGAAAGAGAGGAAGCTGCGAGCTGGCGTGGTGTAATATTCCCAGTTGGTTTGCTCAATATCAAACCGTGAATAATGGGAGCTACTGTTCTCTGTTCCATGTTTTCTGTCTCTGTCTGTATGATGTGTGGGTTCGCTTTGAATCTGAATCCAAAGCTGGAGTTGACTCCGACAGCAGTCAGTAGTCAGTCGGATGTCACAGAACAGGATCTTGATGCATAATTTATAGAAGAGGAGAGAGATCAGATGGGGAGCTACATCCAGATATGGATTCATGTATATACACTATGGATACTGGGTATGCATGCGTACATGGTTTACATATCATTATGCAGCTAAAGAATCTACACATACACGTGGTGTCTACGTTTGTACGTCGAGTAATGAGGAGAAAGTTATACATAGTTTAGCGATTGAAGGCCTAAGTGGACATTTTCCTCATAAAGTGACACTCTAGTAAATGTCTAACTGTACTTGGGGAAATCTCTAACAAATTGTAAATTCCTTGCACACGAATTATTCTTGGAGCAACGATGGATGAACATGACGAGGATGATTATGATTATTCTATGTATGTTTCATTATATTATGCTATGTAATGTGAATGGAATTATTTCCTGGAAAAAATTATCATCATTTCCATCCTCATCTCATTCATTTACGATTAGAGGACTAACTTTATATACAAGTTAGTTTACGGCTGTAGTTCCAAGTTGTAGAAAAATTGTAATGATATTTCATTAAAATTCACTTTTTATCTTTGGAGCTCATTCTTTTTTAACATATTCCAGTCGTACGCTCAAAAAAATTCTTCTTTTTTTCAATGGGCAGAATCATAACTAGGTACAGATATGAATTGAATTTTACATGTTGAAACTCAAACTGAATGGAGAATCGAGAAAAGAAGAAAGTTCATTGTTGAATGTTCGTAAGGAACTTATTCGTAAGGAAGAATACACATACCGTCTTTGCTCTTATTGTGGGACACCTTCGAGTAGTGGCACACTCCTAATTGTAGCACTTGCAAAAAGTGAAAGGGTTTTCTAGTAGCACACTTCCAGTAGTAGCACATATCAATATGTATTGCCTGTGTTTTTAATGCATCATGTTTCTCAGACTCGCGAGCTCCACTTTCATACTCATCACGAGAATCAAATAAAAAAGTAAAAAAATTGCTCACTTTTACCTACTTTTTAGCTCGTAATTAACTTGTTCGTATAAAACAATATTATTTATAAATGGAAGAATAACCTTACTTGTCTCTTTCTCATTAACGTCATCGTTTAAATTATTTATGTTGTTAGAAATTAATTGTGAATCATCGATGCAAAGAGAGCAACTCGTAGAACCGTCAGGAAAGACCGGAGGATCGTTAACTTTAATTGTCATTACAGATGATCCGTTTCGTTTCATGACACAGTTATGCTTCTAAAAATCAAA
>JAQIVE010000702.1:0-32797 GCA_034698285.1 Sminthurinus bimaculatus | reverse complement strand
GTTTCTAAATACCAACACAAAATTGTAGAAAATGGTCTGATCTTAATAGCGATTTTTTATCACAACCAAAAATATTAATATTTGGCCGAGTAATCATAAAAAACGTTTTTGAGATAGTGAGCAAACACAGCCATTATTTACTTTTTGGAAAATTTTGTTGTCATGGTGAATAAAGAAAAAGGATCATGAGTAAAGGAGAAAGATAGAGTAAGAGAGGTATGAAAATGGAAATCGAATGACGGTAATTCACAGGCTCACGCCTCACAAGTTACAAAATGCGATATAAAATATAAAATACGCCTCCTCGTACGGTATAATAAATAAATAAATTGAGCCGACATTTATCTGTAATATACAGATAAAAGGGCGAAGCAAAGTTATGTGACGTAAGAAGAAAACGTACAGTTCACGGAAAAGGAGCAAGAGCAAAGCTGTCTGTATTCTGTCTACGCATAGACTTTTGCATGTGCGGAAGTCAACTTTAACTCCCACTTTGACTCTACCTACAAACTGAAACCAAACTCAAAACTGAAACCAAAACCAACCGACCCTGATACTAGCTATACGGATCCCCATCGATTTGACTGTCAATTTCTAGCCCCAAATTTTTCACACACATTTATATGGAAAATTCATACCGCGTTTTACAGATTCTCTCCGTTTTGCATTTTATGGTTTAGTGTGGTCGACACTGAGCTAGGACAGATAGAGATTTTTCACCATTTTCTGTGACAACTGACTGCACAGCATAAAAAACCTCCCTGTCTTTCTCGTTCTCCTTTTCCCTGCAGTTTAATAACTAGGAGGTTTTAGTAGTTGGTTGTTTTCGCTCAAAACTTTGCCTTTCTCCGTCTTTTTTGGGAATATGTGATACTACCCGCATACATACATACATATTATGCATAGACTTACAAGTAATATACATAAAAGGGTGGACTTAGTCGATCGTCGGTATGGCACAAAATAAAACATGAATAAAAACGGCGGAATCAATATCGCTTCCTCTTTTTTCCACAAAAATACCTATGCCTGTGTGTTCTATTGTGTTCGAAAATGTCTAGCTCAACCTATCCATTATTGTTATTATTTTTTATTACAATGGGGAAAACAAGGAGTGTCACAAGTCACAAGTCGATGCTTTTCTCCAATGCTCAATCCTGTCACCCACAAATGACAAAACTGATATGCGCGTAGGCCATAAAACCCGCAAAATGTACTTTGTTACATACGTCCTTTCGATGAAATCAGGATAGTCATCGTTCAATAAGCAAATACTTGCCACTGGAATAGACACGAAGAATTCACACAGATTTGCAATGTATTTGCCATTTGCTCTCCAAAACCCCAAAGAAACTAGTTTCCTTGAAAGGTTTCAATATTTTGCCACAATTAGCAAAGTAAATGATTTAACGTTAATTCATTTATTTCACATCAATAACATGAAGCCTGATGTGACACGACACACCTTCATCAGAAGCCGTTGAAAACCTCGTACAATGACACAAATAATTTATAGTCAGTAATAAGTTTTTTTTTCCTTATTTCATTAGCATTATGATTATTTTCTTAGCTTAATATGTAATCACAGCATCACTGAATAGTGTACAATATACAGTGCCCATCATTGGTTTACGTTGGCCCTCATTTCACAAAAAATCATTTGCACAAAAGTGGCTTAAATAATAGACTACAACAAACGGTGAAATGTGTGCCTCTATCTTTTAAATCGATCAGTGATCAAAAGCTTAGTCGTTATGCAAGCAAGCAAAACACAGAGAAAGTATAATATGCTATGTCCTGCTTAATTTTACAATGGGCCTCTTAGAGCGGATGCTTTTAGCTCTCTATACACTCCTTGGAGACTCCACAGCACAGTTACAACTTTTTATGCCACAATCGCTACCTATTTCTGAAATTCTTGGTTCTACACGATAGAGGTTTTAAATATGATACACAGTGGATTTCAAAATTACTCCAAAATAATTGGTATAAATATTGTTCCTAGTATGCACGGAAATGTATCACAGAAACTGGGATAAGCTTCGTGCCCAGCATTGGGGAAAATATTAACATCACAAATAAAAAAAACGAGAAAAATTTAGGGTTGAAAACACCCTGGGAACATCTAATACTAAACTGGATAAAAACTTTGTCACTCCACTGTTTGTGCGAACACAAAACAATGACTAGAGACAGGGCTAACAATAAGCGAACTTTCAATACAGTGGAGAAGAATACGTGTATATTGCGCCATTGTCTGAGGTCTCATGCATGATGAAGATCTACGAGTATAAGGATAGTAATGATAGTATAGACGAGACCTGTAGTAAAACACTTGAAGAGCTCTCACATTCATCTTTTGTTTTCAAACAAACTCCTAGATTAGCACTAATTAGTCAACACAAAACTCAACTTCTAAATTCTGCACTCCCTTTTTACTTCTCTACAAGTTGTAAATTAAGCCGACAAGCCCCAGCTTTTCATATTAAAGTATGCTAAAAAAAATTCAGTCCGCTTGGATTCAAAGAAAACCAATCAAAATTTTGGTGCATTTTTTCATTGTGGTTTAAGCTCGATGCATGCATTTTAAACATAAGTCCTTTGTTTTATTTGCTGCTGTCTAACCTACGAGATTCCAAGGCTACAGCTAAGCTGGGAGCTTTGCAAAGTGTCACGTATCCAGGACCTTTTATTTGATACACAGGAGATGGTACCGAAACTTATCTTATATTGTTATGTATACATACATGTATAGGTATCCATTTATTTGACAACAAAGCCTGTGCAAACAAAGAGAGCCCTGAAGATAGACTCGTTTCTCGCTCCTAAACATAGTTACAGTTGGCAGGATGTTGCGGATCTCACCCTCCAACTTCTGTGTTGCTCTTTATGATTTTGCAACAAATGACGAATGAAAAGGCCCACAAATACAGCACTGTTTGTCATTGTCTCTGGTTGACTCCTGAGCTGTGAGATAATGATTCTGCAAATATTGATACTGAGATCCAGCGCAAGAAACGGATATGTACTTATGTTGCCGATTTAATTGTGCTGAATTTTGAAAGGAAACTTAACAGCGTTCTTAACAACTGAATTTCAATCCACTGAACTTCGATTAGACTTTGACTTCCATGATTAATACTAAACAAAATTCAATACAGATAAAAATATATGTAACAGCTCATTAAATTAGTCGGAGAAAGCTAATGAAAAAATTTCTCCGACCATAGTTGATTTTTCTAATTTTCAAGATCAAATGTAGAATATTTGTGCTCTTTTTAAAAATTTATCTTCCATCCAGGAATTTGGACCATGTTTTATGTTCCTTTTATGAGTCACGTGCAATAAACTCGCTTTTCCTTTCTTTTATGAAGAAGGGACCAACTAACACAAGATGAACATGAAAATAAATAGGAGGGAAACCGATGGACGTCAGAGTCACAGTCGGATCAAGTGTCGTGAAAACTATATACTTTTGATACATAATCATTACAACCTTTCGAATGCCAGCTGGAGAAAGCAGGATAAAAGGGTATAGGAGGTGGAGAGAGATGGACTAAAATAAGGTTTTCGGGCCGGCACCGGTAACAAATCCAAATCCAAACAAATAAATTGGAAGAGAAATTCTCCATGTGCAATACTCTATAAGCCTATCTATAAGTATATGAGCGAACTTAGAGTACCAATGTGGAAATACATATAAAGTAATGGATTTTTCTCGACCGAAATCCCTCCACACCCCAAGTGTGTAATAAGACAATTTAATTGACTCGTTAACCGTTTCACTACGTCTATGACAAGAGTATGCCATGCCGTACGCCATAGCGTAATAATATCGGTAATAACAATAACATTCCATAGTAAAATGCATAGTAATATGATAATTTTATCTATGTGGCTCATCTCCTTTATTCCACTCTGCGTGCTTACTTTATACTTTCCTCTTCCAGTTATTATTTCCTACACCTTTTCATATAAAGGTTTTATTATCGCTGACGCATTATTTGTCATGTGCAAAAGGAAATTTCACAGCCGTAAACGCTAAAATAATTTAGAATTTTGCTTTATTCAGGGTCTAAAAAATATGTTTTTCAAAAAATTAAATTATTGTCTGTAGTTTCAAAGTAATCTCATATACAAAGAGTATTTTTTACTTGAAAAAGGTCAAAAATAACGAGGGAGAGTGAAATGGTTATTGCTTTTAAATAGCTTCATCATCTCGTGTTCTCAGACCATGTCTTGTTTGTTTTATATTTTTCCCTCCGTCTATTCTCATGCATTGTGTGTATAAAGAACTGAAAGTGATCGCCAAGTCTTGTCAAATTTGATAGATTTTGCTACCCTTCAAAACTCAGGACATCCCATTTGTCTTGTCCTTCACGGTAGTCGTCTTTCTTACAGCTTCTTGCAACTGTAGCAAGGCCTGTCACCTTTTCAAAGAACCACCAATAACAAAACATCTATGTATATGTATGTATACTCAATGTATTAGGAAGGGCGTATTTAAAAACCAAATACGTCTGCAGAATCAGTTGCTTAAATACACCTTTATATCCCTATACTTCAGAATATCCCTATTTTACAGGCCGGAACAAACTTGCAATTTGTCTGCTTTATTCTCCACTCTCCCCTATTTTACTGGAAAATTTGGCTCGGGGCAATATGCCATACTTTTTGATTTTTTGCAAGATTCTAAAGGCTTGCCTTGGTTTACAATAGCCGGTAAAAGCCAAGCAGAGTCTAAGAAAGTAACGGTAATAGTTGAAAGTACTCCTTTCTTTCCCATTTTTTCCATGTAGGCGTTTGACTTCACTGGGTGAATTTCAATGTGAACCCTGGCGTATTCATGTTCCTCTTCTCATATTCAAAAGAATATTCATCCTCTCGATTTCTCAGGGAGAAAGCTAAATTATGCAAGGCATCGTCTGAATATCGGAGAAAGAAATGTAACAGAAAATGAAAAACTGTCTGATGGTTGAAAGAGAACAAAAAGTGTTCATCGATCGACTTGCCATGCAACATACCCGGCACATACATACATACATGTTTGGTTGAAAAGATAAATGAGGCAGAAGCTTTCTGGCTTTGGCATTTGCCTTTGGTCGGCGTTTCTAAACTGAAACGCGCCAAACCGCTAGAAATGTAGAGCGTCATTTCACTTTCACATCTTCGTTTGGGGTTTAATTTCTTGAACTTTGGAGTTCAAACTAGTACAAATACTGTCGAGATCTGAGGGAAGGTGATGCTTTTCAAAGATTCGCTTTTGCTCATAAATAGTATTAATAACTGGTACAGCTATCCGCCTCATTTCTTCAGATGCTCAATTTTAAAAGATGAAATGAAAAAATGGATAAAATGTCAACTGTCGGCAGAGTAGATGAACAGCGCGTTTTGCTAGATTACAATGAAAAGCTTCCTCCAAGTTTTCTCTTTTGTTCCTAATCGAATGACTTGGCATTAATGTTTGAGAGGAAAGGAGAAGTTTTAAAACCTTTTGACTTTTGATTTGTACTGCTGATTCATGATTAGTGTCTGTTGTTTCAGCGAAATTTTTGCACGTGTCCAAATCAAATCTTGATTGGAGTTCAAAAGTAATTAACTCAAAAACATTCTCATCGTTCATGTTTCTAACAAATAAGTAATTGTTAATGCTAGTTTTACCAGCTTGCATATTTCTTACAGTTTTACCAGCTTGTTTGCTATGAAATGATTATGAAGTGAGAACCAATCTTATAAAGCAGCACTAATAGGCATTGAAAATGCACAAAATGATCCCTGTGCCCTAAACGAAGGCCCATACAAGAAAATGATTTTGATATTCGAAATCAGCATAAAAACTGCATCCGGTAGGATAGGTGAGAATTCCTTACTCGCGGAGCATCAAAAAAAGTTCCATTGTGAGGTGTAAATTGTAAGAGTCAAATGTTAACAAACTAACTGCGGATTTAGACATTTCTTTAGAATACGGAGTGCTTTCAAACTTTTTTCCCCACACAACATCTAAATCTCGGTGGGGCATGTCCGAAATTCCAAATTCCTTCGATGTCCAACAATTTTGCTCTTACTAGAGCACAGTAACCCAAGAGGGAAAAGTGAAGCAAAAAGTATTGACTACAAACGAGATTTACACAAGTTTAACTTATTTAACTGTAAAGAAAGGAAAAGAAGAAGAGGTAAAAGGAAAGAAGACGAGTAAGGATAAAATATATGGCAGCACGAGAAAGACAAGCAGTAAAAACAAAGAGAATCCAAAGACATAAATAAAAACGTCTTTTCTGTATTCACCTCTCCTGTACTCTTCACGTGCATTCGTTCAATACTCTCTAAATAAAATAGAGAGTAAACCTCACATACATACATATTTTCAGTTGCAATCTTAGCTTCTCCACAACAATTCTTCTCCGTACATACCCTAACAAATTTATATCGCAAATATGTATCTTGTATACAATAAATGACGATGAATGATAAATAAATTCAACAAGATCAACACAAATGTGAATTTGTGCAAAGAACAAATAAAACGGTTATGGCCTTATGGCTGTGGGCTTAAAATTTTCATAGACTAGCTTTTTTACACATCTTAACATTAACAATACAGTAAACCTGGAATTGTTCCACTTTTGAAATAATGTATTTATATTATTGTCCTTTTTCTCTCTTATAAAAGAGATACAAAAAAGAAATTTAAAATTTTCGTTGTTAGTTAAAACAAGGTTATGTGTATGGAATATTTTAGATGACATTGTATTATTAGTCTATATAGCGACTAAAACAACTTTCAAGCGTGGAAAGTAGCAAGCCAGAAAAGTCAGGATTCTCTAAGACCAAGATTTACTTTACCCCAAGACAAGACAGAACTGAATGTGAGAAAATAATATATTATATTACATTACATGAAATTCAATGTGATGCAATGTGACATCGAAAATGCAAATGCACAGAGAGATTTGCCTTTGCCCCAGCCAACCATGTTGCAAATCAGAATCAGAGTCAGGGAATGCAAATCACTGAATCCCAACGTACATAAATATGAATGCTGTGAATTTGAATTCAAATATTCCGAATCAAAATGTGAACCGACGTGTGTACACTTCACTTGTGCTCGAGGCTGTGTTTCTTCTTCTCCCTTATAACCTCTCTCTCTCTCTCTATCTCTCTTTCTTAGAACTCCCTGGCTCTAACTTTTGCTCTTATTTTACGACTGGCAAATAAATTTAGAAGCGCTTCTCCGCTCTTCTCCTAACTATTTTTCTTCACTCGCCACATATCTCAAATGTGAGCAGCCCAAGAGCAAGTACAAAAAGAATAGGACGAACCATACGAATATAAAAGTGACTGTGCGAAGTGAGCAAAAAATTACAACAGTGCATTTAGAATTGGGACGACAGGAGCAAACAACACATCTAGAAATAGACAAAAAATGTTCATTTGACTCAAAACACAAACATGAACTCCAGCTTCAAATCCTGCGTCGATTCTAGAGATTCGGCATGAAAGGAAGAACTGTTACTCTACCGCTTTTCATTGTAAAACAAAAGTTTTGCATGTATGTATGCTTATGATAAAGTTTAATTTCATAAAGTCAAGGCAACGAAAACAAACGCCTAGTTGGAGTTTAATGACTTTAATAAATAAAAGTAATACATTTATGACAAATTTTAGTTCGTCAAACCCTAGCCAGATGCTAAACCTCCATTTTAAAATTACATTATCCTGAGTGTGTTTGGCTCTTGGCTTTGGTTTGACTTTTCCCCACCATTTCAACTTTGAATGTGACTGTGACTCCTTTGCCTTCCTTCGATGATGTGAATGTGGATTTAGATTTGGCTCGCTGTGGATTAATCTCACGTCTCAAACACAATCTGAGCCTCAAATCTGATGCGTAATAATCTAATGGATAATGTTTCGCTCGCAAATAGCCTGTTCAAACAGTTTAGAGGGGAACTAAATGCAAGGAGAAACACTATCACGATCATCTTCTGCATCATCGTCATCATCAACTTGGTTTTCGTCTCCGCGATCTTCCTCATCTTTAACTCTTCGTTTCCTCTGTTTCTGGTTCTAAACGCCCTTGCCTTCTCCATCAGTAAAAAGAGGAGGAGAGACAGCAAGAGAGTTGGCATTATTAGCACACTTATAATTACACAGGAAAATCTTGTGTTTCCTTCTACATCTACATCTCTTGACTCTCCGCCTTTCTTCTCCCGTCCAAATTACACACTAAACTCATTATACAGCCGCTTAATTACTTGTAGTTCAAACCAAAAACCCACCGAGGCTGAGGCATCAAGACAAAGATTTGAGTCAAGTGCTGTATGTACGTATGCATGCCTGTCTGTCTGTCTATCTATCTACACTTTGGCTATTAGAATGTGTAAAGTGTAAAGTCACTAAACTCAAGTTAAGTCAACCTGATTTGACTAATAATATTGCCAAACCAGACCAAGCCAGGATGGGAGAGAAAAAAAGAACGAATGATAATAAAAATAAAGCTAAAAATATTTTCAAGGGGCCCGTCTTAAGATTTGAATGTACATGAAAATCAAGCATCAAACATCAACATTGTAAAAGGGCGGACATCTAAATGCTAATTATTCTCATTTTTTTTGTTCTTATTAACTTCACTTCGAACTTGTTCCACGCGATTTTATACATAGGACAGTAAATTGTCGTATGAAAATCAGCAAAATTATGAAAACCTGAGAATACGTACTAACATCATGTGTTTAAACGTCAAAGGTGATCATTTTTGAAGATCATTTAAACCCAAATTTGAATCGAATCCGCAATCAGGCTTTCCTGATTGAAGACAATTATGTTTTTAAAACCACTACCGTAAATATTCAGCGGCTTCAGGTGATTCCTATTTACATTTCGATTTTAATTACTTGCTGGCGTACACTTTTTAATTATTACTGGGTATTACGATGTAAAAAAGTTACACTCGTAAACTTTTGGTTTGCAGTATTAACACTTCACCATTTATTGTAACTTTAGGTACAACTTTCAATTTCCAACTTTATCACTTGTATTTCCTTTGTAATCCTGCAATGAAAGGTAACTTCAGGAAACTGAGCGTGGTTTGTTCCTATATGTTTATATCAGATTTTTGCACATACACCTACTGGTGTACACTTTATCCATTGTACATCGGCAACTATAAACATGTGTGTGCATATATGCATCGAGGGATTATAAAGCCCAGAGTATTTTCCAGGTTTTAATATATTTTTTATACAACCGCCGTGAATATAACCACTGAAATGTATTGCAGGTTACAGATGTTAAATTGGTCCATCTCGGTGTGTTATTTGTACATGTATCTATCTGTGTGTTTCCCTTTTCTCTCAAAAATGAGTGGGGACGTGTGGGAAATTGTGTTTCTGTCACATAAATCCTCCTCCAGTTGTAGCCGTGCACACAAAAACACAGACAATCACACCAAAAGACCCGACCACATGACACGGGACACACTATTCACACTCATAACATGTACGTATATATAGGTAGCACATACATGTAAAATGTTTGTCCACAGTCGATTCGATGGTCGACTCTCAGCCTGAGAGCCAGCAAAACTTAACCCGAAACCATCCAGATCTCTGTTGAATAGGATTCTATACATGTGCGTGAAAAACAGGGAAACAACTTTGTTGTTCTTGTCGACAGTGAATTGTTTTTTGTATCACAGTATCTCTCTGCATTCACTACACACACATATATGTGTCTTTTATAGCGAACAACTTGCCATGCATCGTACGTATACAGTATAGCCAACAACTACCGCAGGTTTGCCGTAAAATAAATTCCACCACAAGTAACTACAGATTTTCCACAGGGGAAAACCAATAAGTTGTGGAACGGAAACTGGAGAAGGGGTTGAACAAATGAACGTATTTCACCAACAACACAAAATTGAGATGGATTGCTTCATAACTTGCATCGTATAAAAATGAAACACCAGCAATGTTTCGTTTGTGTGCCGGCAAAAAGTTGTGGCTCGTCATATTTTTACACTGTTTTCACAGTTACAACTACACAATACGTAGTTGTAAAAATGAAATGCAGATGTTTATCAGTCATTTATTGTTCCTTAATTAATCAACAATGAATGTTTCTAGATTATGAAAAGGACAATTGATGGCAATAAAGAACGGGTCGTCATCATAATTTTTCACAATTGAGTCTTGCCGACTTCGAAAACGTGACTTTAATTCGATAATGTCCATAATTTCCACCCTAATATTGTTTTCCTAACATTGTGTATTGCAGTTAGCTTCATGGAACAGCACTTTTTAAACTCAATTTTAGACATTTACGGTTTTTTCAGATTTCTGCAAAGAACTTTGGTGATTTTACCACAGCGAATTGAATTGAATTTTAATGTCTGTCCCTTTCACAGTAGATTAATACAAATAATCAGTTAAGGACTTAATATCTTTAATATCTTTTAAACTGTACGCGCACATTGTTGCAAATTGTTTCCACAGTTTTCCTTCAATAAAATCCTAGCCGTTCTCACCTATTTTCTCAACAATGGAAATTTAAGCTTTTTTAATATGTTAATGGGAGCACCAGCCAGCAGTTTCTCCAGTTTTCCTCCGCTTTTCCATGTATAATTCCTACTCTCAATATGTCCAATAGAAATTCATAACCGTTGAGATAATAACTGTAGGGAAAAGTCCAGTACTACTACTAAACTTTTAGTTCATTCTCGCACAAGTTTTAGTGGTAGTGGTCGTACAATAAAGGGAATGTAGCCATACTAACAGGCATACACACATACACACCAAGCAACTCACATTCACAAAATTCACTTCCACTAACAATTCACTGTAGTTTTTCACTATATTCGTTTTGCCCGTTACCCATTTCAAGCCGAATTGAATTGAATTGGGTTGGCTTTTCTGTCCTTCTCCTTGTGTGTGTTTTCTTGTTGGCTGGCTTGGCAGTTTGAATGGATGGTCGTCCGACTAACAGCACATGCACTCACTTAGCTCGCTCCTTTTCCTTTTTCCAGCCACATCCACATGCACCGCCGGACTGTGGCACGACACGGCATGTTGTATATTCTACGTTTCACTATGTCATGCCATGGTACGGTATACATTGACAGTATACAGTAGGAAGAGTAGCCGAACCGAACGAGAACAGAACAGCGTGAGAAGGAGTATAAGAGGAGTACAAGCACCAGCATAAGTCCGCCCGTAATCCATTTCATATCATTCTATTCTAAGGCAGGCCTTTATGCTCCCCTCCTCAAAAGTGTATCCTATGCCAAGATATAAAGCATATCTCCATTCCCATCTTTATACACTGTGTGAATAGGGGCGTAATTTAATGTAACATATACCATAGACTTTTTATATAAGCTTTCTCTTTCTCTTTCTACTTTCACCCGAGGTGGAGTTCGAATTGGAGTTGAAATTCCGATGCTTATATCTATACGTATACATACATACATACTTACATACACAAACTTACATGCACACACCAACGTCAGCTACAAGTACAAACTGTACAATGAGAACTGAGAATCCACGCCTTGTCCCCGTTCCTCTGTTACGGCACTCAAGTCATAGAAACATGCTATACTGTAGTTAGTATAATAAGTATGTAGTGTAGATACAGATATAAACGCAGAATTTGATGCGATGGATTGTACCATAGATTGTGCCGTACGTGAGACCCTACACCAGGACTTGTGAATGTGTGTTACTGTGTACAGTGTACAATGTACAAGTATTTGTGTATGTCGATGTGCATGTGTGTGTGTGTATGATTGTGAAGAGGCAAAAACAAGAGTTGGAAAGAGTATGCTGTTGACTGTACAAAAAAACCGTAGAATATAGTGTAAAACCCCGGGTGGAGTAACTGTGGAATGGCATGAGATGGAATGGAATAAAGAGAAGGAGCAGCATGATAACCTTGGCCGGCTTTTGCGCAGCTTTCCGCCTTGTCTTGGGTGCTTTCTCGCACAAGAGTCAGCATTGGCATCCTATCGTACAGTTTACATGCTACTTTCCCCGGTACTACCAATTTTTGTCTATGCCTCTTGCTTTTGCTTTTCCTCTTTCCCTTCTTGATGCTCCTGGCTGCATCTGATTCTGATTCTGACTGTGAATCAGGACCTGAATGCGAATACGGCTGCGAGGAGTTGGAGTTGAGTTGAGTGGAGTAATCGACAGCAAAAACTGTATTAAGGCAAGCCAAGAACAATCTAAAAGGTACCTCTTACTCATTCTCTCATGTATGTATAAGAATGCACTTTGCCTGCTGCTTCCTGCTTTTTGGGTTTCGAGCCTCAAACAAAGTCGCCAGACTTCCAGAATTAAAAGACTATGGTGAATGAAGAAAGGGGAGCGACATACATAATAGCAGCAAGCGTTAATTTGCTACACGCTCTCTTATCCCGACGGAAAAGAAGCCAGAAAACCAGTGTGGTGTAAAAGAGGTTCTTGGCACCTGAGGGTCCATTCTAAACTGAATATTACCGACCATTCTAAAATCTTAATTTGATTTTTGCCAGAAAATTATTAGAATAGACCCTTCTCTTTTGTGCGAAAAAAATGTAAAAAAGTAATTTTAGCTTGAACATTTTGTCTTTCAATTTTGAATTTAAACTTTAGAGAAAATAGAAGCTTGAATTTTCTAAATTTAACAAACCGTTCTTTTAAAATATATGCACCTTAATATTGCGTAAACAGAGGGAAACAAGCTTTTACTTATTTTAAATTTGGCTATGTTTTATTTTTGACTTGAGAATTACCTCTTTGGTCCGAATCCACCATAAAAGTCGTATAATGTACGTGCTTATGGTTGCAACGACTGAAACGGCTGAAAGTGATGAAAGGTTGAGCGTTTCAGAATGTGCCGTCATTTCCCTTCATAATTTTCATTATGAATTCATGTGATGGATGTCTCACACAATGCAACAAAATACAATGGAATAGCATGCAGTACAAAAAAGAGAGAAAATATATAGAGAAACTCTGACTACATCACATCACATAGTACCTATACACTAAAACAGCACAATACTGTATAGAAAACACATTACAAAATGTGCTTCTGAGTCAAGCTGAAATTTTGTAGGGAGTAGAGGTGAAAATAGCAATAGAATATTGTACAAAAGAAGATGACGGAGAAATAGAGTGAACATACGATACAACATAAGTATATAAGTATGTATAATGTATAAACATTCACACAGTCATGACGGCGAAGGTACCATAGAAAGTAGGTATATTAAACATTGTACTTAGGATCCAAGTACGAGTAAGAACTGAGCTAGAAAATGTGTCTGCACACACAGTACATACATATGCGTATTTTTATCCTTGTTATCACTCAAGTGACTTTTAGCACCTCAGCGGAAAGAAAGCTTCTGTGTTTTCCTGCCTTCTTTGTACATACAAGAGTCTAGGCGAAACAAGAAAGCAGAATGCGCACTGTACAGTTTACAGCACATAGAGTAGTCAGTCAGTGTGGAAAGGTAAAATGTGTGTCTAAAACGTCGCCGCCTGACTAGATTTTCTTTTTTGCTTCCAGCTCAAACTCCATACAGCATTAGTTTTCCACCTTTTCTCCTCTTATTTCTTATTCATTCACAGCCTTCTTCTCGTTTCTCTGTATCCTTGTATTCAACTAAACCTTTCTCTCCTTCTCCCTCTCTATCTTGACTCTCCTCTTGTCTTTGCTTGCTTCTGTTTATACTCTTGACTCCGGTTACACTCGTACTAGTGCTACTGTACTACCAGCTTTACCTTCAATTCATTATTCATACGCTGGCAATGATTTTTCTCTCATCTTCGGCCTTACTTTTACTACACTCCCGGCCTACGTTAGATCTTAACCTTTTGGTTTGTTCCGCTTTTGTTTCTTTTATCCCCTACCTCCATTTTATTTTTTCCTCTCGACTCTCGCCTACTGGATTTGGAAAGATAAAAGCATACTATACATATGAGAGCTTTTTAGCCTTTCGAGGATTAATGAATGCAATTTCTTGAAATTAAAAGAATCCAGAAAATTTTATGGAGCACGAAGCAATCACTCCTAATATATATATTAGTCAATGTCTTGCATGCATAAAAAATCAAAGCAAAATGTTCACCTTGCAAAATACAAAACCTTAAAATATTTCGTTGAGCTGCAATTTTTTTTTTGAATACTTGGCTGACATTAATTTTTTAGTTTTATCCCACTTTTAGGTTCTACATAGCTGGAAAAATTCTTTTTTCCTACACAAAACCGAAAAAAAATTGCAATCTCTTATATACCCTTCAGTACTTTTGTATTAAATTGGATGCACATGTAAATTCAGTCTACTAACGCATTAAATTGTTTCTCCCCAAATTTTTCTTCGTGTATAATGAATTTGTATAAAGTGCCATGTTGGAGTTGCAGTCACAGCAAAAAAGGGGGTAAAAGAGAAGAAACGGCGATACAGACAACATTATGACATATGAGGGTTTGCTGTGCCATTCTTTTTTGCTGTACCAGCTCTTCTGGACGGACTCAACTAAAAGATTCGAGCCAGAAAAAAACTTGCCATTTTTGAACATACATTTTTTAGTCAACTGCCTTCCCTATCTTCTTTCCCTTTGTGTTTATGGGAAATGGGACAGAAAAAATGGTAAGAACAACTGCAACAACTACATATATACTGTGAGCAAGAGGAAAGATAAGGAACGTAAAAATTCGGAGGCGTCAGGCAGTCGCGAAGAAACAGGACTGTTGAATACAGAACAGGAAGAATGTATAGAATAAATAAGATGTGCCTATGCTAGATACAAGAAGAAAATGAGTTTATAGATATACATTATTTGATTCTAAAAAATAGCATCTGAGCTACAGAGAAAAAGTATGTACGCAAGCATGACACAAGATCTTACACGAATAAAAGTTGCTTCCAAATACATACAAGAAATACATTAAAGGCTTGCTGCTATATTGGCTCGGAAAAGGGGAAAGAGTTGTTTAATCACTTATTCTGTCTTTCTCCTTTGCGCCCATTTCCGTCATGAAAGCAAAATCTGAGTCAGTGAGGAGAAGAAACGAAAGTCCAAAAGAAAGTCAGAAGGAAGAGAGAGAGATAGAGAGTTGAAGATAACATGTGGGAGCGGGAGAATGCAGAGAGTCATAGAAAGTATTGTAGAAACGGAAAAAGAAAGACTGAGGGAATGGAAATAAGAAAAGTAGAATACTGATGGAATAGAGTCAAAGAAAGCGCACAGACCGAGTTGAAGTACATACAAAGACACAGACCAGAATGAAAAGCCACGAGAAAAACGGAGGGTAAAGAGTAAGAGAAACCCCAGAATGCAGACAGGCAACGGAAGTTGGAGATGTAAAAAACCTTAGGCAATGAGAAAGAATCGACGAATACACACTACACACATACAAATACCAACTTATGATAATAAAGTGAAAAAAAACCACGGAATGTAAACAAGAAAAAGATGATGTATGTACATATGAATTACAGTAATTACAGTTTTAGTGAAGCAGGCAGCAAGGTTAATGTGACAAGAGTAGCTTTACATTTCATCATAATATTTTAGAATGAATGAAAATTTCTGAAATTCAATAGTAATTACAATAATACTAAATCATCTTACAACATAAATTCAATTACTTCATATTATAAATATTAATAGCTTCAAAAATTATACTTCTACCGGATTGCTATAATACTCTGAATAAAGAAAAGGGGAACGACTTGATTCAATGCTGATAAATCATCTTTCTTTCTTTCTTCCTTGCACCGTTTCATATTTCATTTCAACGAAAATGGAGCCAAACCTGTTGGTCAGCTTTATAGTTACGACTCTGCTGCTGGTGGGCAAATAAATAAAGGGAAAAGCCATTGTACATTGTACTCATGAGTGGAAAATGTGTAGACCGTGAGAGAAAGTGCACATGTGTGTGTGTGTATGAATTGTGCTCGTAGCTGTAGACTTTAAATATTTACAAAAACCTCGTCTCTCTACTCTCGCCGTAATTGTTTTACGTGTTATTTTACTAAGTTCAAAATTATAGGGAAAATGACGTATGAACTCATCCGTTATTAAAACAAACTTGGCTGCAAAAGTCTCTTCTTATTTTTTAATTTTTGACTACAGTGGAAACAATACTGTTTTCATCAACTGAACCATCCATTGGAAATTCGTTTTTTATTTCAGTATATTTATAAGAAAATTAGTTTAACAGTTTTTCACAAACATTAGTTCAATGCATATAATTTATTAGTGAAATAATAACGACTGATTTTGATGAAATTGTAAGAAGCAAAATGAAGAAATAAAGTACATACGATGAAAGTTTAAATTCATAGCATACATATGCATATTTTGACTTCAGTGCACACAATTCTGCTGAACATTTATGTATGTGAATATTTAGTAAGAAGGAAGTCGAAAAGGAAATTTCAAGTACGTTCACTAGAGACGCAATGCGTCACTTTCTTTTGAGATTTTGTGCACGACGAGATTTTAGATTTTTCACTCTTTACTTTGCTTCACTATACTTTTGCCCTTCTCTCTCTCTCTACTCTCTACAACACTACTTGAACTTTATGCTTATTTCTTGGCTTGTGCCATTCCTTTCCGTTACTTTCCTTTGGCCAAGTGAAGAATGCTCACTTAACAAAGGAAGTGAAAAATGTGCGCATCTTAATAATGGTAACAGTAATAATAACAATTGGTCGACTTATAACTCATTATTCACCCTTTTCCATACATTTTCAGCACACATATTTCAAATACCATCTATAAAATTCCTCAATTAAAACAGTAAGCATGGGATTTGAAACATATTTTACAAATCCAACAGCCAGTTCATCGTCATCACATGACCAAAAAGTGACCAATGGTAAAAGAGGTCTTCAGAGAGCAGTCTGCATGCTCACATGTACATACTTACGTACTCACGAGTCATTTGGAAAGCCATTAAGTTACACATTTGCCCCGGGTTCAGCACCAGAACGGTAAACAGTCAAGTAAATAGTTACATAGTACGGACACAACACAATTACAAATACAGCACAACACAACACGCTGCTGTATTTATTTGTTCTGTTGACACACATTTTTTAGTGGAGCAGAAAACGGGGAATATAAAATCAACACGCTGCCCACCGTTAACATGAATATGTGGTATACATGTTATGAAAAAAAGTACTTATCATATGGTTAAGTAGGAAACAACACATAAATATAAATGTACCTTCCGAAATTGTGGGGCGTAGTTAAATAATTGTGTACTAGTTTTTCCGCTCACAACTCATGGCTTACCGGTTCATATTCATGTCACTATACATTATACTGATATAGATATATGTAAGATGATATAATAATGAAATACGCAATAATAACGCGAATCATATTACATTATGCTGAATTCTGCTGTAGTGTGTAACGTAAGCCAAAATGTCAAATCCGCATGCTCCGAGGCTTTGAACAACATTTACCATAGTGTATAGTAGAAACACAGGTAATGATATAACGATGTATTTATTAGATACGTATGAGATACCTTTAGTGCGTTCGAATCATTTTGCGCGAGATACGCTATAGAAAGCTTTTCAGTTGTTTCTTTCTGGCTTTATAAATTGTGCTCCAAATAGACAATTGAGCATTATTTTGGTATACGCGGCGTTGCTATGGAAATAACGTGTATCGAATGCATTTTATGCACAAAGTAGCTCCATTGTTTTCGAAATTAGTTGTAAAGATTTGACTTAAATGAAAAAATAATTAGTCAATGCAAAATGTATGTAAATGTTAATGTACATGAATACACAATCTAAAATTCTGGATAGGGTATTACCCCCATTTATGGAGCATTTTCTATTTTTGGCTAAAAATATCTATGTTACCACAATTATTATTACTAGAGATACTCAAGTGCACAAACTAATTCCATTTTAATTTAGCTGTAAACCAAACTTACAAAACTTTACATGGCCGCATACTTTTTTATAAATGCAGTTTCTCCTATGGATTTATTTACGTGTGCATATGAGTTCAACACTTTTCAATATTTTAGCATTATATATATTCACTAGGAAAGAACAAAAAACGAGATAGATGTAAATCCGCGACTCAATCATTTCTCTTTTCTAAGTTTATGCATACATTCGTATACGTGCATATTTAATAACATGTAGATACCACGGACGTCCTTGAGAGAAAACTGGAAAAAGAAAATGTGTATGAATCAACGGATAAGAATAAGAACAATAGCAAGAACAAGACGCCTGCTTGACATTCTGTCGATTCAACTCAACTCAGTTGCCCGAACAGTCAGGGCCAACTTCAGAGTCAGAGCCAAGTTCTAAAGTGATTCCTATTCAACAGATAAATTGCACTCAATGGAATGGAAATATATTAATCTTCAATCTTGGCTGTCAATACAATTCTTCCGTTTTACATCGTGCATTAAAGGCAATGACTTTACTTGTATCATAAAATTTAATACGATATTCCCAGTCAACTACAAATATGTATCCGAATCCAAATCAATTTACAGGCAAAGTTAATTGGCAAACTGAAATTAATTTATTCTGTTTCAAGTTTTCAAAATAGTCTCATGCATGTTGGATTGATTAAGAGTTCATTTTGAATTTTTTTAGTTCATGAGAACTCAAATACTCCTCTGTGCCCTTTCATCACGATTGGTGTCATTATAAACATTCGGCACTACTGCACCGACAACATTATGTTTGAAATGTCCAGAAACCAAGAAAGTACGCCGTCAAGTTATGTAATTTTTATTTACTCTAGGATGACGTTTTAAAATACATTTTCTTCCATTTTTATCAGTTTTTTAAAGGTGAGAAAGAAAACTTTGTATAGAAGCTTAAAGAGCAAAGACACGCTGTACAGTGGAGTGTTTGGTCGAAATTTAAAGACTGATAACTCACGTGAAATGAAGGAGTCAAAGTTGAACACATATCTGGAAAATAATAGTACTTTTCGTTTGCACAAGAGCATAATATGCTACAAAATATTGTTACTATATGCATAGAAATGAAGCCACTAAGAAAAGGTGAAGGGAATTCTCGTTAAAAATTCATAGTTGGCTCCCTCGCCAGTTTCTTTTCTCGTCTGTTACGTTCGAACAATAAAATCCAAAGAAACAAATTTTTCCATGCTTAGAGCATTGAGCATTGAACAAATTTGCTGAATAAGTTGCCTTTATGTTTTATATCTGTACATGTAATACATGCCACGTATCCATATCTTAAACCTATACTGGATAGTGTATCAACTCCAATTTCAGCAGAGAGCATCGAGCATGAATATGAAAGTTGAAACTGGCTGTCATTCCCCCCTATTTTTGCATACGAATTGTTTGTTATGCTTCGATAAAAGTTTGGACGCATTTACAATGTTATATCATGCATAAACTACATTATCTATACGCAGGACCATGTACAAATAGATAAATATCCGCCCTCAGCAAACGCAATGCAACATACATACGTACTGGTATAAGTTGACAACGCAAAATACATACTTCACTTTCACTTCACTTTCCATTTCGATATTTGATATTTTCTCTGACGGAATTCTTATACAGTACATTACATGGATACATCGATAAACGAACTAAAAAGGCTACAGCTAAAAGAGAAACATGCAGTCCAAACAAATGAAAAACGCAACTGAGTGGCTCATGACTCATGACACATGCATGTGTAAGTGAGTAGCATAGGTAAAAATACGTAGTAGCCTTTAACTAAGCTGAATTCATATGTACATGTATCCCAATAGTAGAAAATGCAGAAACATAAAGGACACACCTAGCTGAGGAGTCACTGCATGTGAAAAATCATCTTTTATTGTTTTACATTTTCGACTTGTATCATGTGCAGGGTGTTTTTCGTATACATTTTACTTTAACAAAAGATGTCAAGCAATTTCAAACAAACGGCATCGGATGACCAAAGATTTTGTCATCAAATCAGCCTAGAATTTATAATATGGTATCTACACACGATTTTGGTCCTTTCTTTTCAATAGTTCCGTGGGTCCTTTGCTCTTTCTGTTTAGTTTGCTCATTTCAGTTTTCCCTCAAATTTTGTTGATGTAATGTTTTGATTTAGCTTGTCTAATGCTGGGTTCTGATACTGATTAAAAGAAAGTGATGCGTTGGCGCTTCTAAAATGTTTCCAGGGAGCTCGTAAGTTTCCTCTCGAACAAACAAAACCAAAACACCGGGTAAATATTCTAGGAAACATATATTATAACATAACATAATTATAAGCCACCATTATAAGCTATAAGCTTACCGGTCTTTTCAGTATTGAGTTGAGTCAAGTTGTGCAGGATGAGATAAAGCATCCCCACTTGAATGTTAAAGGCAACTTTCAGGAGGGAAGAGAGAGGACAAAGTAAAAGAAAAGGTCGACGTCGAACTTGAAGCTGTCTGCAAGAGAAGGAAGCACCGAACGGAAAATCGAGAGCTTTCTTTCCTTTCCTCCCCAGCATTTTCTATGCATGTATCAGACAAAAGTTATAGGGAAAAGTTGAACGAATATCTGTATGTATATAACTATTCTTTATTTGAAACGGGAAGCAAAAAAGTTCCTGGAAGAATGAAAGGAACGATGGTATAAAAAAAAGTATATTAGGACTTTATCGAAAATACAAGCAGCAAGCAGCAGTGGTAAGGTTCTGCACCAAAACAGACACAAAATACCAACTAAACTGTCCCGGAACATGATGTAGTTATACGCACGTCTCCTATTACAGTAAAACAGATAAGTGTATGAACTTGATCAGAAATCAAATTATTTTTTAAAATTTCAAAACTGTACCTCTAGCTTTAAAAAATAAATTAATAGCAGTTATTTTTTTCAATTTAATTAATCCTGCAAAACAACGTACTAAAGACAATGCATCTTCAGAATATTTTCCATGGAAACATGCATAAGCTTCGTTGGCGACTTGCGTACATCAATGTTGCAGTGTACTATAGTATTCGATTGAAATTGCCAAAGCTGCCCAAGTGCGTTTGGCTTTGGCTGCAGTAGGTTGGGGTTTCCTATACTGCACAACTTGACGTTGTAGTTTATTTCTACCTTCTCGTAGAGTCAAGCTCTCGAGTCCATCCGTTTTTCGTTCCTACAACTAAGCCATTCATCCATGGCAATATGGCAATATTGTTGGTGGAGTCGAATGTCAGATCAGAGTCCAAGTCAACCGAATGATCATCAAATACTCAGTAATTCTTCTCATGTAGTCATAGCCAAAGTCATATAAACAATAGAAGCTCTTATAATTTTTGTGTTTTCTACACTCTGTACTTGCACATGAAGTTATATGACCCAAGAACTTGACGTACTCTATTCCATAATTCCTGTGTCCCATTCTTTATGGTTTATATTTTATCTTTTGATACGTTTTCAAGATGACCAGTGGAAATCGAAAAAAACAAAGAAACGTGCCCGATATTACTTTGTGACTGTAGCAGTATACCTTATAAAGATTAAAGACTTCAGTGACATAAACCCTGAATATAGTGGCCTGTATTTGAAGATATAGGCCTCGTCTAACCAGTCATGTCAATGACTCGACTTGAGCCAAATCTTAGTCGAATAGAAGGAAACCCCTTTGTGTTTTGCTCAAACTGACCGAAAACTACTCAAGATGCTGATAAATCAATCAGCTTTCACCGACCTTTTCAGGAAAATCAAGAGTGCTAAGCAGTAACGGGAAACCCAATGAAAGCAAAGTAAAAGAATAAGGCACATGCACAAAGATTGGAGCTCAGACTGATTTTGCGACATCTCCAAAGCCTTTGATGGGAATAATGTAATCCATTAGAACCTAATGTACATAAAGATATTTAACTGTTTTAAAATATAAAAAGGAAGCGTTGTGAAGACAAATCATTGATTAATCCCAATCTCCTGGACAAGTGATTAAATTTTTGTTTTGTAAAACGAAAGTAAAATGGGAAGGGGTAAATTCAAGTGTAGCGTGACCAGCAATGTAGGGAAAGTCGATGAGATTAGTTTAAGTTTAATTATAACAATGAGAAAATAAGAAACCTGAAAGCTCATAATTTTTCTGATCGGGAAAAAGTCCCATAACTTATTTTTCACATAATAATTCTTTGACTCCCTTGAATCACTGCAAAGACGTGAATATTAGACTAATTAAGCATAGCAGATGCTCAAGTAGTTTCCCGAGGAATTTTTAGAAACATGTTGAGTAATACAGATTTAAAGACGAAGCAATACCATGTACTTTTTTACATGTATACAAAATCGGAATGTACATTCCGATTTTTCTACATTGACAACAAATTTCCCTTTTTCTACTGAAACGCCTAAAGTACTCTAGCGGATCTTGTACTTCAAATCTTGTTTTTTCAAAATCTCTTTACAGTCAAAGTCAGTGCAGGAAAACTCTTCACATTCTATACCAAAATGGGAAGCATGAAAATCTTTTTATCGGTTGGAATTACTTCTTCAAGCTCTTCGGAGAAATTTTATAAAATCTATCTATTAATGCATGGGTGATGATCCTATTAAAATTCGCATCCGCACGTAAGAAGGATTCATTAATACTTAGCTCACAAATTGTGTCTACAAAATCCACCGATTCAAGTCCGAGATTACATATATTTACCATCGAAACACAAAAGTTTACATCCATGTACACAAAAAAACCCCAAACATTAGAAAATGCGTCCTGATTTTCCCACACGTTTTCACATTGCAGGTAAAGCGGAGTACACTTCTTTTTACATTCTATGCAACTTCTAACATATCCAGATTTTTTAATCTCGCAATGAATAAAACGGTTAACACGTATAAAAACCAAACTCCTTGAGGTTTAGTTTTTTGGCGTCAACTATAAAGCTTTTGTGTGCATTTTATATTTTTTGACAGTCTCTAACGGCATAAGCTAACTTTAGTAAACTTTTTACTTAATACAGGCATTTAGTACCAGACCAATCATGGATTCTTTGCTTGTTTTAAAAAAGATGACGTAGTTTAAATTTGTCAAACAATAGAAAGACGCATAATCGTACATAGAGCAGATGTAAGGAGAAAGGTAAAATAGAAAGTTCTACCATTGCTAAAAACCGTTTACATTGGTAACAAGCAACACTGTACGCTATAGAATGCCTGCATGAGCTCTTATCTCCATCTCGGAGTCATAAAACGAGGTTCCAACCAGCGCATTTTCCTATCCACACACAGAAACGGTTTCAACACGTAAAAAGATTTGCTTATTTCAACACTGGACGGAACTTCTAGCTCAAATAAACATTTGTGAATTCTAAGAAATAGATGTACTAGATATCGGTATGTGTGTATCTGTACTCTGTCCAGACGATTCCAATGATTTATTATACGTATGGATTTTTTACGGCTTCCCAAAAACTCCTTCCGGTTTCTTGGACTTTCTCAGTACAGCTTCCAACGCTCAGAGTAGCTCTTATTCTTCTTTCTTGGTCATTACTCCTTACATATTTGTGACGGAGCCGCAAAGTTCATTTTTATTCTCCTTTTATCCAGCATAAAGTTTGACCCATCTATAGAATAAATTCATGTTTATTGCTTCCGCTCAAAGAAGCCGTCACTAGTTTATGGAAAACGACGTGAGGTTCACGAGTTCATGACAGGATAGTCCGCGCCCACATTCGCTCATTTTAGGGAGCGAGCTCCCCTTATTCTATCATGTTGTCGGTTGAATTAAACCTGAGGTGGCCAATGCTTCCTCCCATTTTCCCTACTTGAATTAAGGGAGTAATAAGCATACAAAATGTATGCTACCAGCTTCAAATTTTATATAATTTTGAACCCCGTGACCTCTGGAGGTCAAGATGGAGCACCGTGAGATTTTCATAGAAATGGTTTCCAATACGCAGGTGGATTTTTTTTATACCTGAACATTCAGGCGGACAGGTGGATTTCTTTTATAAAGCACTACTTTTCTTGCTCAATGTTTCTGCTCGCTCCCTAGTTCGGCACTCATGTACCCATGTTTATTTACATTCCATATCAAACTTTTAACAATATTTTTGAGCTCGCCCTCATCTGTTGCATGAATAATTTACAAATAATGCATTTATTCATTTGTTTTTTCAGATCGTTTAATTACGTACAGTGTACACCATTTAGATTATTGTTAACAATGTTTCATATTCAACACCATCGTAATAATTGGTAATAAATATAGGGAATAAATGATAAACCCAGACGTAGAAACTTAAAACTTAATTCAATGCAATACAAACTCAAATTGAATATGCTACAGCAAATTTCTGTATTTTAGTTCATCGTCCTTAGCCTTTATACTCTTTTCCTCGTGAAAATAATGATGAACTTTATTATTATCATCATAGTGTTGTACAAAGTTTTATGATCTCTTCAAAACACTCGGTTTAACAATATTTTATTACCATAATGCATTAGTATCATGCCTTTAAACGTGCCAAAAATTATACAATGTCATGTAAAAGTACATAAAAAACTCACACTTCTCTCGACGATCTCAGTGCAACTTGCTGGACCATGCACTCGGGGATTGAGCAAGAGCCTGCAATTATCACTCCCGTCATTTTGCTACTTGTTTTGTCTAACTTGTATTCACTAAAAATTTCACAGACGTTCTTTTGGACCACACTCAAAAAATCACATTACAATTTATTAATTCTGTAACGGCTTTCCACTCCCTGTTTCATCAAATAATATCACCTCCACCTGCCAAAATATTATATTTATTCATAAATATAATTTTAAAGTCATTTAAATTTTGAGAGGGTTCCTATCCCCGACTTGCTATAGCGTCGACAATCCATACTCTCCAACGGTTGTTAAATTTACTCATAAAAAAGTTAGTGGGTGGCTCAATTTTCACTCTGTTCCATTATGCATAAGACGAGGAGCGTGTTACTTTAAATGTTTTACCGCGTGCAATATTTAGTGCACTTCTTTCAAAACTTTCGTCAGCTGGCAAATCAAGAGTGTAATACATACATGTATGTGTATTTAAATGGAAAATGATAAAGGTTGCGAGTTGTGTCGCAAGTTAATGACAATGTAGCAGGGTGCTAAAGAGAGCCATAATCATTACGCTAAACTTGTAATAAACCGATCTGTTTACAAACTCTTTTCATCTCATCTGTTGTCAATGGTATGTTGCTGCATGCTGATGCAGAAATCCCAATAAATAATCAATACTGCGTTGAATAGCGTGGAATCTCTGGCCCATTTCAACATTAGATGTGCCAATAGCACACAACGAGGTTTTGAGCGAAACAGAGGCGGTAGTAACTGTAGTAAAAAATAGCATAGTGTGAGATGTTAACAGGCCATGGTGTAGTGACGAGGAGATGATATTTTTGCTCATGATGACGATAATGAGGATGGAGAAAGTCTGTCAGCTTGCCCTAAAAAAATCTGATCTTGATCTGCACATAAAACTACAAAAATTGGAGTACGATTCACAAGTCACACAAATGTGAAAATCCTCTTCAACAGCTCCAGATGTTAAGCTATTATGTTTGATGATACATCAATATATACAGTTAATACATGGATTGTAGGTTTAATCAGTATCAATATAAAATTCGCTTCACAGCTTTGATTCTTCTTCCCTTCTCGTTCTTTTACTTAGTTGTTTAGTTTTAGATCAAGGTTTAAATTTTTTAAGTATTATTTCGTGCTACAGTTCTTCGTCCCTCATGTGCAAAATACAATGGATATATTCAGGTTGAGAACCTTACACAGAACTCCAACTCAAACAAAAGTTGTAAGTTGCACAAACTCGATGAGATTTCCCGCTAGATCTGAAATTCCGACTGTTAGCCGGTAATAGTACACAGTACAGGATGAGTGTGGCTTTCTTTTAACTAAACTTTCGTAACACGGAACATGAAAAAACATGAACCGTTTGATCACGCACTTTCCTTGACACAATAATAATTATCGCAGTAACAAAAGTTATTCATATAGCTAAAAGTTAAGACAGCGAGTTGAGAAAAACTTTCACGCACACCGATTGAAATTCGTTTAATTTTACTATTTCGTGAGTATTCGATCACGATTTAGAGTTTGTAGAACATTATTTACACTAGAATAAAAAACCACAAAGTCAACTGCTTCACGAATATGTGAAATAATGGCCATAACAGCTACTGAGGCCCAACTTTGGAGAAATGTCTGATTATTTTTTTGATATTTTTTATTTGCGCGAAAAAAACAGTATTCAACGGTTTCCTTGTTTTCGATACAAAATTAAACTGAAAAGTAGCGTTTTGATGGAAAAAGTGGCAACATCTCCGTAAATCTTTAAACTTGTTAAAAATAACAAAATTACTAAATAACACTTTGCGTTATAAATGTGTAAGATGTATTTTGGACTTTCAATTTATTATAGATATTAATATTATTTTATCATCTCGTTTTTTCAGAGTTGTGTGTAAATGAGGGGGATAAAAAAATAAAACACTCGCCAAATATAATAAAGATGCAGGTTTATTTCTTCGTTCTCTGTCGCACTATTACCAAACAGAGTAAAAGGGAAAATTCAACTTGGACTACAAATACGTGACTTTTTCTTTACAACTGATGCTGATAATGATGATGAGCCGTCTCCTTGCTTGTTACACCGATACATGTATATACTTAATTTGAAAGTTATGTTAATAGCTGAGTAGTAATGGTAATGATAATAATGAAGACTCTTTATTAGTGACTTGGAAAGTGAATAAACAACAACCAGAAGAACAAGAAAATTACACAAAATGTTTCCTTTTCCAACAGCACCAACTACATCTACTACTGCAACTATTCAGATGATTTACTTGTACTTGTACATGGAAATGGAAATTCCTCATTTTGATTCCAACTGGAAATTTAGCCAAGCGGAGCAAGGAAATGATGAGAAGGATGCGTCAGTTTTAGTTGGACACAGATACACACTTGTATATATGTATACACTATACACACACATTATATACTTTCCTCAAGGATCAACAGACCCACGAACAAGAACGAGGGCGAGAGCTCGAGTTATTTTTCAACAAATGAGACGAAACAAAATTACATATAAATGTGTATATACATGTACGAATTGTATGTATACACACACAATGGAATAATAATACGAAGAAAATACAAAATAGCAGAAATACGGAAACAAGAAATTTGTATGAAGAATGAGAAGAAAGAATGAGGAGGAGGAGGAGGAGAAGAAGAAGAAGGAGAAGACGAGGACGGAATTGGGAGCTCGAAAAACTCAACCAACTGATGACTTGCAAGATTGTAGAATGCCAAGATTCCGACTAAATTTCTCCAAACATACACACATGCACAAAGACACATATTCCCATACATAGTTATTCCCTCGAGTCTCCTCTCTACCAGTCATAATAGCATCTTGTTGAAAGTTTCAATTCTCTCTTTTCTCCCTCTGCCTCTCTTATATGTATCTATCTATCTTCCTTTCTTTCTTTTCTTCGTTCTTTCCTTTGGTTCGAGTGTCTGGCTCTGGATTGTTGAGTTGAGATTCAGCGTCTCAACATTCAACGTTTGTCTTCCACGTCTTCGTGGACTTGGTCTTCATGTCCTCCACTTCAATACTGTACATTGTACATTATACACCGCTCAAAATAATGCTTTGTACACATGGATGAATGGCTATAACTACATACACATAGAACTGACTTGTGAGTGAATTCGACTCGAGCCTCGCACAAAGAATTCTGCACTAAAGCGAACGCAAAAAAACACGAGAAAGCAGATCGAAGAAGACACAATATAAGACATTCATCGACGTTTTCTTCTTCTTCTTCTGCTCCTATTTATCTCCAGATCCAGATGCTCGATCCTCAAATAACGTTATTTTGATCCGATCGAAGAACCATAATGTGATGTAATGATGCGATCTTATGAGCTTGGTTACAGGGATCGTTTACATAGGGATTGGAAGAAATGAGATGAAAATTCCCCCTTCCTCCGTTTTACATGCATTCATTCTGTCTTATGTCAATTTAAACATCAACAGTTAAACTTTATCATCATCATTATTATTATTAGGGAGGTTTCATGTGTATAAATCCTAAAACTAGCTTTCCCTTATTTTACTTATAACAGTGCTTATATGATACATTCGAATTGTAGAATATAGCCTTCAAACTGAATTTATGTATTTCAGATTCTAAAAGTCTTCTTTTAAAAAATTTCAAAATTGCATCTCGAAAAAATGTCCAATGAAGCAAAACACACGAATTTTCTGAATTCGATGCCAGACCTCCCAACTAAAATCACAAAAAAAAACAAGGCAAACAGTTACTTATCCGATTTCACGTTGGTTCAATACTATTGTAAGTAAACTCAATGCCAAACTCTAGAATCCCTTACTCAGAAACAAAAATGAGCATCGACTTGTACACTCAGTGATTTTCCAATTATACTGTACCGTATTCTACAATTGTGTCGATTATTTCATCAGTGTGTAAGAAAGCATCTTGATTAGAATTAATTAACCGTAATTCCTCGTTTCTCCGACAGACATCAGACATCCGTGTTATTCCAACGACCTCTCAGAATTTGCAATAATTGGCATCATTACACGTAAATACGGCGCATTCCTCCGCCTTTGAAATTTGTTTGCACGTACCTATTTTGAACTCTATGCCATTCTATACTATATGTTTTTATGTGCATGAACCTTTATGTGTATATCATACATACATTTGTTAACATCTTTTTTTCCTGCAGCAAAATAGCCAATCTTGCCCTCCTGTTCAATTTCTCAGCAGCGTGAATGACTAAAAGTTTGTTTAATTAAAACTAGAAACATTCTTGAACATTAATGAATATACACACTAGAACATCTCTACATTTTATCTGATGGAACGAAATGGAATAGAATAGAATTTTCCGGTGAGTTGCCGGGGCCATATAAATAAATGCAGATATACCTATGCGTCCTACTGTCCAGTGCATTGACGGTGATTTGAGTATAACCATGAGCATATATATATTATATGTATTAAATACTGAGCATTGGCGGAGTCGATGCTTCTGCTTTGTGCTTTGATGTGTGCTGTGCAGAAACTCTATTTAGATTCCCGGGATGATGAACCAATGAGGAGGTTTATTGATCACAACTGTACTTGTAAGTTGTGCGAGCAGAGCGATAAAGGAAATTACAAGGGTACACCCCACACTATACCACAATCCACAAAAGGAAAGAGAAGACAAAAAGGAGAAAGAGTAGCTCAATGAACATTTCCCTAGTAAAAAGTAGAACTAACTTACATACTGTAGGTACTGTAAAATATCTGTATTGTGGAGCTTTCTTCGCTCACATTCTTCTTATTTAGTATACATACATATTACATATAGTCGGTGTGTATGAACACTGAACATGAACATTTCCCAGTTTTCCCCATCGTTAAGTTTTTTGTCCACGTCTAGACAAACGACTAGGGCCTGTCTCCTCCGAACATGCATATACGCTAACGTTATATAGGCGGTCATAATTTTGGAGGAAAGTCGTTGGTGCACCAACAAGTTCGCATGGAGACGCCGAGAGAGTCCACGACTATAAGACGGGATTGAAGGACAGAGAAAGACGAGTTGCCTACCCAAAAACATTGGCGAGTTATAGGTTCTACTTTTGTGCAAGGAAGAACTTGCACGCCGACTTAATTTCTCCGTCCCTATCTTCATGTGCTGTTTTATTTTTCCCCGTCTCCAGCTCAAATGAAGTTTGTCTCAGGGAAGCATACAAATGTTTCTACAAAAGTAGACTCCAAGACAGGCAACAATACGCGAGTGCATAAACAGGCGATTGTAAATTGTAAAAGTAAGCTTGACAAAGGAAATTTTTCATAACTTGGAAGTATGTAGAAAGACGTAGTCAAGCTATCAAAAAATTATCCGAAATTTTCCTACACCTGCGTAGCAAATGGCTAAAACACGTTTCTTCTGTTCTGATGCTCACAAAATAAAACATTTTTAGGCATTCGGGTTTTTATACAAAAGTAGGTTTTTGTTTGACTCTCTTCTTTCTTGACTTCCTTGACTAGAAAAAAGCTTTGGTTTGACGTTCCAGGTAATTAGTAATATTGTTAGACAATAGTAACAATAATATTTCTACTTTTGTCGACATAGTTAAGCAGAAAAATCGAAATCGTGACAAATGCACGATTTTAGTACTCGCTTTTGTAGTTGCGCTACAGCGAGTGGGTAGCGAAGCTGTTACGTCCAAAAAGTCCGCAATGAAATCTTCTGTCCTGACCAAATTTTACGTAAGTGCACGTGCACCATTGCTGCACAGTGGTACCCAATTTTTATATATTTAGTGCACAACGGTGCCCAATTTTATATATTTGGTCCATTAGGGCAGCTTCGCTACCCTAATGGAGCAAAAACACCAATAACACTGAATTACGTAATGTCTTACAGTTGACCGGAAATTAAACCAAAATGGTAACATCTCCCCTTTCAAATTTTCTGTTTGCTATCGGTACTATCGGTATATTTGTTATGCAAAGTCCAAAGATGAAAGAGGGGACGGATGAAACTAAGTACATACAAACAATTATATGGTATATTATGGTTACATGCATACATGCATTATCGATCGAAATTTATTTTTTCTTTCTGTTTTTCCATGTATCAAACGGCCTTGTTCATAGGTCCAAGACTTGTACCACACAGTAGAATTTAACGACGAGACGCCGTCCACTGTCCACGTAAGGCGGCTTCTTTTAGTTTTAAATGCCCAGCATGTGTTCACCTTCCAAACTTCAACTTTGATTTTCTCTAACCGGGTCAAACGCCTTCTCAGACTACATTGAAAAGAAAGCAAGACTTTTGTGTTAGTACAGATTAGTGTTCTTTCAGTTGTGCTTGTCTTTCTTGTCCTTTGATAAGAAGCCAAAAAGTTATCTACTTAAACTTGGATTGAAATTCAACTCAGCTCACTGTTTCATATTGAAATCTTGCCGATGACAATGACAACAAACTATATACCTACGAAATAACGTACGTGTACGTACAAAAACAACTTCAAATTGAATTCTGTTTGGTGAAAAGAATGCAAAATTACATTTTTGTATTGCATGACAAAGAAAAAAAAAGAAAACTCGATGAGCACTATTGTTATTGCCTTTGTAATCAACCCATCCATTGTAAAAAAATTTAAGTTTATTTATAATGTAATACTTTGAATTCGATTAAAAATTGATTGGAAAATGAGCCATATTGTAGAGGTGCCAAGATGTGCACCTCTAGTTTGAAATGCATACAACATACAAGCGTTCAAACTGAGATTGTAACACATGTAGTTTACAATCCGTTATAAGACATTATCCTGGACAATCGTTTCTTTCAAAACTCAAGATTAAATCGACATGAGTGACCAAAGTACACACGTAATACATAATACATAGTACTAAATTTTCTCTATACAACAACCAAAACTGCGTATGTTTGTGTGTGGTGATGTAGGTTGTTACTATATTGAACGATGCGAATACCCAACTCTAAAATATAAAGAGTATGCTAGACCGGAGAGGTAAAGTAAAAAGAAAGCAGACAAACATACAAAGTTGTGTACATGTATGAACCCATGAAAACGTTGCAGACGACGCTCGTTTGTGAGCAAATCCCTTATCAGCATAGTACATGTTTGCCAATCTGGTGCAGTGCAGGTTAAAGGGTTGATCCATAATGTGTATTGAACCGGTGTACCTAATTTTTGCAATATTTCTATAAAGTAAGTGATATTACTGATATTTGTAAGATGTGTTTCTCTGTAGAATTAATAGTCATGACAGTATACTGACACCGCGTCAAGGCAAAATTTGTGTAGTGTCGTAGTTATTTACGTCCATTATTGATTCTTATAGTGCCGTTAATTTGTGCACTCTCAAGAATAACAAGTTCAATAAAGAAATCAAGAAATCAACAATTTAATTATGAATTACTTCGAATGATTCTATTTTCAAAAACATCCTTGTTTACCAGCCTAGCCCGCCTATCCATTCCTGTGTCGTATTCGAAAATTCTACCACAAAATTTCAAAACATTTACCAGAAAAAGGAAAATAGATTCAATGGAAAAGTGATCTCATTGTTGATTCGGTTGACGAGACACGGGCATACTATAATTGAGATTCTTGACTTCAAAAAATGCAAAATACAAAAAAGTTATCTGCCTCTCAATACATAGGAAAATCGCGGGCAAATCAATAGATGATACAAAATTTGGAGCCGTGACAATGACTATCAGAAACCGCAGACACAGGCAGGCTTTTGTAGATACCTAGAAAGGGAATGTGAAACTGGCTTGGCTGTCGGATACAACTGTCAACTTCATTCTATCACTAACCGATGAGAAATTTTTTATTACGTCTATTTTTGTTCTACATGCGCACGGCAAGCCCAAAATACTTCTACATGAATTTCAGTCAATTAATTAACCCAAACGTGTGTACATTTAACAATCTATGGCGAGTAAAAATCAGTGAATATATCAAACTGGGTCAACTTTAATCAACAGCATGAATACACCTTTTATTATTATTTTCTATTATGAATAATAAATTATGTATACGTGTTATGCAAGCATACATAAATTTTCCGTATATTTGTACACAGTTTATTCTTTTTCACAAACAAGGTGTAGCTAAAGCTTAGCTCACCGTCACACTTGTTCATTTTGACTTGTGTGGTTTGAGGTTTTAATTGTAGCGCAATAAATTGCAGCATAATAGAGAATATACATATTACATATTGTAATAATAATTAT